>QANT01006588.1:0-50189 GCA_003254885.1 Purshia tridentata
AACATTTCAAGTTTGTTTAATACCAGAGCAAAAGCAAACACGTACACTAACAATAGCATGAAAATGAAAGCACATATATATATATATATATACACACTAACAATAGCATGAAAATGAAAGCATCATATATATATATATATATATATATATTTAAAGTAAGGGTGGGCGGTGATAGATGTAAACTTGCATGGTGGCTAATTATTATTACTTTACAATAAACTAGCTCGAAGAGTTCTTGACTATGGACATCATTTGAAAAGCATGTTGAGATATAGAGTAATGTCCACGTCTAAAATAAAGCTTTTTTACTTATAAGGTCACAAGTATTTTTATATATTGTTAATTAATTTTTGGTTGTATTATATATGCTTCAATTTTTATATGATGTAAAAACGATTATATATGTGTCAGGCTTTCT
This sequence comes from Purshia tridentata, assembly GCA_003254885.1. NCBI lineage: Eukaryota > Viridiplantae > Streptophyta > Magnoliopsida > Rosales > Rosaceae > Purshia > Purshia tridentata. The sequence continues at coordinate 419 of QANT01006588.1, forward strand.
CAGCAAAACAAAATTATATGTTTGAGGCCTAACGATTACACATACATCTTCTCATGTCAACTAGAATTAACTACATATTTGATTTAATTAACGCTACACATGAGGGGTATATTAAGATATATATATATATATATATATAGTAAATAATGAAAAAAAAAACAATTTTAGTGTTTGGCAGAAATTAAGAATAGTGATTCTCGAAAAGAAGCAATTAAGAAACTTTTCTCTATGGAGTGTTGTAAGCAATTGAATTTTTAATTAACTTTTATATGTGTTTAACAAAAAAATATCTGAATGTCATATATACCAAATGAATGTAACCATTACCATTGTATATACAAATAATGGCGCGTGGAAACGTGGAATCTGTACAAATTCAGAACGATGAGCACAGTTTATTAGGAATATTCATACTGAATCAATTAACAATTAATTAAGCTTATTTAGATTATAATAATACGCGGTTACCAAGTAAGTAACCAGCTGGTTGGGCATATTAGAAAGCTAGTAAGTTATGTGATCCCTTGGGATATACGATGAGACCTTTCTCTGTTCATTTGATCAAATATGCGGCGAAATGAATATCACAACATGTACTTGAGAATTATTCAGAATCTTCATTGCCCATTTGCCTTTTCAAAATGTCAACGCCAAACCTTCTATATAAACCCCCCAAACCATGCATACCTTCCTCACACAACAACTCGATCTCTCTTTTAATTACTACTCTCTCTCTTTCTCTCAGTCTGTGCTCAAAACTCGAGACTTAAAACTTAAAATTCAAATGGAAATCGATGGTGAACCCGGAAGCTCCATGCACGGAGTAACGGGGAAAGAGCAAACATTTGCGTCCTCGGTGGCCTCCCCGATTGTCCCGACGGACACGACGGCAAAGTTTGACTTGCCGGTTGACTCCGAGCACAAGGCGAAGGTATTCAAGCTGTTCTCGTTAGCCAACCCTCATATGCGTACGTTCCACCTTTCGTGGATCTCCTTCTTCACTTGCTTCGTGTCAACCTTCGCGGCGGCTCCGTTGGTCCCCATCATCCGCGACAACCTGAACCTGACGAAGCAGGACATCGGGAACGCTGGGGTGGCCTCGGTCTCGGGGAGCATATTCTCGAGGCTCGTGATGGGCGCGGTCTGCGACCTCCTGGGGCCCCGCTACGGCTGCGCCTTCCTCATAATGCTGTCGGCGCCGACGGTGTTCTGCATGTCTTTTGTGGCCGACGCAGGTGGATACCTGGCGGTTAGGTTCATGATTGGATTCTCTCTGGCGACGTTCGTGTCGTGCCAGTACTGGATGAGTACGATGTTTAATAGTAAGATCATCGGCCTAGTAAATGGTACGGCCGCTGGGTGGGGCAACATGGGAGGTGGGGTCACGCAGCTCTTGATGCCCTTGGTGTTTGATATCATCGGACGGGCCGGAGCCACTCCTTTCACTGCTTGGAGGATTGCGTTCTTCATTCCGGGCTGGCTTCATATCATTACCGGCCTCATGGTGTTGACCCTCGGCCAGGACTTGCCTGACGGGAATCTCGGTGCCCTACAAAAGAAGGGTCAAGTTGCCAAAGATGAATTCACCAAGGTCAGTACTGAGATCACTAGTTAATTTTAAAAAAAAAAAATTAATTTCAAGGATATTCCAAGAAATTTAATAATTAAACTGATTCAGTTTTGATTCCTGTATTGTGTTCAGGTGTTGTGGTATGCTATCACAAACTATAGGACGTGGATCTTTGTCCTTCTCTATGGCTACTCCATGGGTGTTGAACTGTCCACTGATAACGTCATTGCTGAATACTTTTATGACAGGTTTGTCTATTTCCACAAATAAAAATATATGTAACATGTTTAGTAACATAATACTAGTAGAAACTAACAACATGCTTGATGCTTATCTAATTAACAGGTTCGATCTAAAACTTCACACTGCCGGCATCATCGCTGCAACATTCGGCATGGCCAACATCGTGGCTAGGCCCTTTGGTGGGTATGCTTCCGACGTAGCAGCCAGGTACTTCGGCATGAGGGGAAGGTTGTGGACCCTCTGGATCCTCCAAACCCTTGGAGGAGTCTTCTGCATCTGGCTCGGCCGCGCCAACTCCCTCCCCATCGCCGTCCTTGCCATGATCCTCTTCTCTGTAGGCGCGCAAGCCGCCTGCGGAGCCACCTTCGGGGTCATTCCCTTCATTTCCCGCCGCTCCCTCGGAATTATATCCGGCCTTACAGGAGCTGGCGGGAACTTCGGGTCGGGGCTGACCCAGCTCGTGTTCTTCACGAGCTCTGCCTTCTCGACAGCCACGGGGCTGTCGATGATGGGGGTTATGATTGTGAGCTGCACGCTTCCAGTGGCGTTGGTGCACTTCCCGCAGTGGGGGAGCATGTTCCTGCCGGCGTCGAAAGATGTTGTGAAAGGAACTGAGGAGTTTTATTATGGGGCGGAGTGGAGTGAAGAGGAGAAGCAGAAGGGGCTGCACCAGAACAGCATCAAGTTCGCAGAGAATAGTAGGTCTGAGAGAGGAAGGCGTGTTGCTTCGGCTCCAACACCACCCAACTCCACACCTAACCATGTTTAGTCAACGCAAGGTCAACATCATGTGCAAGTGGAAGTGTTGAAACCGACCAATTAATAATGAAAGGAAAATGGATGTGGTAAACTACCGTATGCCTCTATAACTTATATGTTTACAAATGTTTTTTTCTTGTCTTGGATAATGCGATTCAGCTTTATTTGTACTCGTGATATTTAGAATAGCTAAATCGATTACTGTAGTACTTATTTCCATTATGTCCGAGCAAGTTTTAAGTTTGAAGAGTTGGGCTCTATGCCAGATCTATGTCACGAACTATACTCTAATTTTCAAATGATATAATATATAAAATTAGAATGCTTCTTTCTTACGAAAAGAAGCTGCAGAAATAATGCGGAAGGAAATACTAAATTACTGTATACTTACGTCAAAATGTAACACTACGTTTTATCTATTTATATTTCTACATTCTCTCCGCTTTTTATTTCCACAAGAAAGGAGCTCCCTATAAAATTAACTGTTATATGTCAAAAATGTTGCACAACATTAAAACAAAAATGCAAAAGAGCATGCATGTTTGTCGCCTACTAAATACACAAGTTGTAATGGCCTTTATCAAAATAACCCATTTATTTATCAAATTTCCAGGTCACTTAACATTCAAGATAAATTTTCTTGAGTCTCTTTAGGAAAATTGAAACATAAAAAATATTTTGAGTTATTTTCAATTTTATTTTCACATTTGATAAGAAAAAATGATGTTCATATTTTTGTTTTTTTTTTTCAAGGGATCCTACAATCATCCAAGACACCTTTGCTTGGGGGCAGCCAACGTACAGGATTCTGAATTATTGTTGTTGATTAAAATATATTCTCAGGTTTACATATAAATATAAAAAATTAAAAAAAAAAGATTTTCAAGGAATTTATAGAGAATTATTAATGCGAAATGTCAATAAAGATTTGTGGCAATAATTGGGAGATCCTCTCAGTTCTTAGCTGGGTTAGAAGAAGCTGACTTGTCTCTGTTTAAGAAACACAAAGAAAAAATGACTAATGCAGCTAAATATCTGTACGGCTTATCGGTATGTACATTAATATTAAATAAATCACATTTTGGACCCACTTACAGGATGAATACATACAATACAATATCATATTAGATAGGGACGAGTGCTGAGCACATATATATTGAGTTATACTTTGTACTTGAATATATATTTTCAAATATATACTTATATGTAGAACCAAAAATTAAAAAACCAGACTGTTCATTGTGGACCTCGGATTAAATAATTATATTGTAGTGTTCCGAAGGTCCAAAACTGATTTTATTTTTAAATGTGTCTGACCTTCTGTAAATGAGCAAGTATAAGATGTTCTGGCACTGATGAGTCATCCGACTCATCCCCAAGTAGGCATGAGAAAATACCTGATAACTACTATCTATCTATTGTTTATGTACTTAAACTCCAACTTCCTTGGACGGCCAAAATAAATAATACAATCTAGATAATATTTTTCTTTTACCATGTTATGTGATGTTTGATGTATCAATTATTTTGAGTCGATCACGATTATCATAATAATTTTTAAAACAGTACACATCGATTATTACATAATGTGGTTTAATAATACTATATATAGGTTTATTACCATGTTAGCACATCTATTATGGGATGTTATATCAATTATTTTGAGTTGCAAATAAATATATATATATATATATATTTTTTGGAAAGTTAGGCTAAAAGCAGGTAAAATATAATGAAACATAATAAAAATTAATATAACAATACATTGATGATTAGCACATAAGTGAATGTTAACTATTCCTTGGCTTGCTCAATTTGGCTATATTTGCACTCTCTAAACTAAGAAAATTTTGCTAGTTTTTGGTAGGGGGCTTCTCTGGTGCAAAGATAAGTTGCGGGCTGGGTGCAAAAATAGCACCATAGCCACAGGATTTAATTAACACTGTGAAATCCTGTGGCTGTGGTGTTTTTTCTGCACCCAACTTGTAACCTATCTCCACACTGAAGAATTATCCATTTTTGGTATACCAATAAGAAATAAAGGACTTTAAATACCAAATTTCAATAATTTTTTAGTTTAGGTACTAAAATTTAATAGCATTTTAGATTAGGTACTAGTTGAAAAGTCAAACATAATAATATAGTAAAGGGCACTATAATTCACAAATATTACATCACATGCCACTATAATAATATATATATTACATCCATACTATTACATTAATTTATACTATATTGTATTAAAACTAAAAATAATAATTCAATCACATATTAATTGTGACTGTCTACAAGTATTGAAACTTAGTATTTAATCCTAAATTTCTATAAGAAATAAAGGCATTAGAACCCATAGAAGGCTTACTAATAATATATGACAATAATATTGGAGGCCATTTCAAAGTTTCAATAGGGCCATTTATCTATCGACTCATATGGCGTTTTTGTTGTCTGCGGCTAAAAAAGAGGCCTCATTTAGATTTGGACCAGAAAAAAGAAGACCTCATTTACAAATTTTGCCTTGTTGCCCAGTTGGTTTTGGACCGGCAATATGTCTAAGAGTACATGAACACTCTTGCACAGAGTATGGAGTATAGAATCATACATTGGAAAATGCAAATGGTGCTTTTTTTTTTTTTAACAAGAAAAGTGTTTGCATCACCCAAAAGAAGTAATTAAAATGGGTTGTTTGTGCTATAATGCACATATAAGGGTAAAATTACAACAAAAATATATACATCACCCATCACTTAATATACAAAGAATGCAGCAATTGAAGAGGATAAAACAAAGAGAACTCACTTTAAATCTTCCCAAGTACAAGTAAAATATGATATCTCCTCTTTTATAAGCACAAAGATGGTTAGACCAAAACTACAAGACTATCTTTCCACGGCCACTGCAGGCACTGCATGATCGTGCAGAAGAGCACTTTGTGCAGTAGCTCCATTTCTTTGGAAGCCTGAGACCATTTAGGAACAATATATTCTGGCATTAATGGAATGCAAACGAATGAGAATGGCGAAGGAAAGTGAGAGAAGCTCAAAAGAAAGTGTACCCTGCTGTGTATCGAGTGGCCATATTCTTAGAAGCCAATCTTGCCCTCTCAGCACTTTCCTCTGACAGTTTCCTAAGTACAAAGCCTTCCCCTTTACATTCAGGACATATACCAGAACCGCCACAGGCTTCACATGTTTTCATAGGAACCTGCACTTCTGAAAAGGAGTTCAGTTGGATACATAGCTCAAGCATAGGAAAGGAGATGTTGTTATACCAATGCTGTTTTCTAAAAGAAATTAATTTTATGTCAAGCATAGCTCAAGCTTTAATTGACTTGGGTTTTTTTTTTTTCCTGATGAAGAAACATACCTGTGTAGCCTCAGAAGCTTTGGTTCTCTTCACAAGAAGGGTAGCTGCTGCACCCACGACTGTGGCAGCAATTGCCACTGAAGCCACTGTTTCAGGTAGAGCAGAAGATACCAAGGATAGTCTTCTTCTTTGCTCTTGTGGCTTTACATCGACTGAGGAACAACAATTAGGGTCCAATGCATTTACATTGGAAGAAAATCATCTAGAAAAAATAATCATTTCAACAACATAGTCCTTGTACTTTAAGAAACACAATAATATATGACTCAGAAAGAATTTTCTTTTTCAAGTGATTGAACTAAGCTATTGCTTTCTGATGGAGGATTCTCACAAAGTTGATGTCAATGACCACTACTTAAGTTCTAACTACAAAAGTAAGTGGCATATATTGCAGCTTGATCAATCGTACAAAAAGAATGTTAGGATATCAAATTAAGTAATGAAATTTATACTTTGCACAATAAGAACTAACGAAAGAAAGAAATGGAAACCAGAACTCAAATATTTTCAGGCGTATTGCTGTAGTTTATTGTGTTGAGCGAAATACATTAGGTAGAAAAACCAGAGTACAAGGTTGGCCATTTTAAGTTTAAAAGAACAGAAACTTTAAAATACATGGAAGCACAACAAGCTAAATGAAGATATACATGAACCCTCGTAATGAATGGAGCCCAACTTCCATGTCTAGTTAATAAGAACAACAATGTTTAATTCAACCACAACAGAATCCTCATTAAAACCAAGCAACCAATGCTAATGTTGAAGAAATCAAGATAGTAACTCTCTATAAGCTTCATCATTATACCATAAATTTATCTATAGCTAAAAGACAGACAAAAAAGCAATCCATAAATTCAAGGATGCCCCTGGAAAAAGAAAAAAAACACCAAAAATGAATAAAATGAGTTATTTCTACACATATTTATCAGTTTATAGAACTTCTTATGTATTGGATGAATCGAAGGAAAATAAACTTCTAAAGCATTCATCTGTTAAAGGAATTATTTCTTGGTCAATGATGAGTTAAAAAAATATATATATAAAACTACAATGTAAGTGCTTTGTAGAGCAACGTTTCAGTCCATAAAACATTTTAATCAACCACTGGCTTGCTTTCTTAGCTCAAAGAAAAGGAACCAGGGATCGGAAATCAGAATTCTGATCATTAATAATATGGCAAAGGACATAAACATGAAAATGTTGTTATGATTTGTTAGTTAAATTACACTTCTTACATGCTCATACTTCATGTTTCAACTTTCAGATTACCAGCCCCAAATCCAGAAAAAAGAGGAGGATTGATGTAGTACAACTTAGTTTGACAGTTAGGCCTGTTCAGATAGAGCTGAAAAGGAAGATTACTCAATAGTAAAAACCATATAAACCAGCCCAGAATTAGTGATATAAATCTTCAACATTAGGTGCATCGACATAGCTAGATAGCAGTGTACAGAATTCTACACTAGTCTCCATCAGATCCACCCAATAGAGTAAATCCTAGTTTCACTGAAGTCCAGGACACCCACGTTATACATGTGAGTGCTTCAGTTTGAAAGAAGCCAGACAAGAATCCAATAAGAAAAAATTTCCAACCCCATTTGGTAGAAATCTAATTAATATGGCCACCTTGCTTCCTACCAGCCACATTCCAGTTCCCCCTAAATACTAAATCTCACCAATCCCATCTTATGTTTTCACTCCCTATCTCATTAAAGATGGTGTGCTCAACAGAATCTCTAAACCCATATAGCACAAGAAACAAATGCTTCACTCCCCAAAAGCAAGTAATTAAAATAAACAACACCTAACTCTCATCCATGAAGTTATTTAACTTAATTTCACCTCCACCAAACAAACCAAGAACCCCCATCCAGCAAGATTAATTAACTCACTATTCTTTAACCAACATTAATTTGAAGTGTCCCCATTTATTGGTATCCCTTCAACACCATCAATAACTCTTAATATGCATGAAAAATCAGCAATACAAGGAACCCATCTTTATATTTGTTTTAATTATGAGAACCATTTCAGCACCTACCTCCCTCCATAAAGATTACAATGAATGGGTATGGTGGGATAACCAAATCATTGGAACCCACTTTTTTCTAATCTCTCAAATGCAGAATAAAGCCGCGCCCACCCCCAACACCCCCCGCGCCCCCCCAACATGTCAATCTTTTATGGGCATTTTGTCATTTTCTATTCATGGCTATCCCATTTGTCTCGTATCTGTGACACATGCTTGCTTACCAACCTTCAGTAGCAAGGTTTAAAGTTTTCAATAAAGATATGCAGGTGCACAATAACGACATATAAAGCGGCTACGAAATTTGAAAGCTTTTATGCTTGAAACAAGTAAAAAGAGGGATATCTTACTCCTAGGAAGAGAGGAAAATGATAGTTTGCACACAGCCAGCTCCATCATTTACTGTGTTTCCAAGTAAGGCAAACATGAAACAACCAGGCTCCTATGAATATGATTTGTTCTGATTTCTTAACTGCCTTATCTTGGCTGCTGGGCCTCGTCTCTATTTGCCCTTCAGAGTGCATACAATTTCATAATTGCCACCTTTTTTTAATTTGGGGCTCAATATGTGCATTTATTCGTTTTAGGAAATTAGTGAAAATTGGGACACTTGTGAGGTGTTAGTTGTTAGTAGTTACTCAGCCGTTCAGAAGCTCACACATTAAAATAAAAAAAGTTTTTTTTTTTGCAGCCCGAGTAAATGCCGGAAGCATGTAATTATTATAAATTACATGTGTTAAATAAACTATATTTATTGTGCGCACACAAGAGTTTAAACTCAAAACATTTGAACTTATAACTTGTCACATACATACTTTTTATTATTGAATCACTCGTGTGAATTGAAAAAAATTAAAAATGTATATGTAATATTATGGATAGTTTAAAATAAAAGTGATTTATAGGCCGGTTCAATTTTTTCTACTTTCTTAGACTAATACCTTAATACTTTTTTATTTTTGACTAAGGTTCAAAAATATTATCTAGACGATTTTAATTTAAAAAATGTGTAATATTATACTATATATCCTAATTAATATTATCATATTATTCTATAATTAATTATGGGATTTAACTGTACCAAACGAACAATTGACTCTGATTTGTAAATACATTTCAATTGTACTAATCAATCGATTGGCTCTGGTTTGTTGGTTTTTATGTTATGGTTTAGCTCTAGGATGGGATATACCCTAGAAATGGATGGGGTGAAAAAATAGGATTTACCCTCAAAACTCAGGAAATGAATCAGCTCATATATATGTATATACTAACTCAGATATTGGTACAATTGAAATATACTTATATATATATTTTTTTTTCTTTTACTTGTTTGATTATTTTTATGAGGTAATATATATTTTTATTATATAATATAAACGGATATTATCATTTATTATTTCAAATTAAAAAATTTAAAACTAGATAATCTTGAATGTTTTAATTAAATATGTCTGAACAGATAATATCTTTCATTTTTAAATTTAATTAATATTGATTATCTTAATTTTAAGAGATAATATGAGTTAAAATTTTAAAAAGTCTATTTTTTAGACCTCAGTCTAAAAAATTGGATTTAAGTATTAATTTAAATTTCTATATGGTTTTAGTCTGAATGACCATTGAAAATTGGACCTATGTTTAATTATTCCTTAAAATAATACATATTTCTTTTCCACATAATACCCATTCTTGTTTCTTAAAAAAACATAATATCGATTATTTTTATTGAAAGTTGAAATTATATCACTATTAATAAATAGGTCCTAGAGTATGGATATACAACATTAAGAGGTTGAAATTATATCACTAGAATAAATTATGTAGTTGCTGATCTACAATTCTCAAGACAAGTATTGTAATCAAACAGCAGACCAAACCCACCCAACCCCTCAAGGAGTGGCATTTTACCGTCGAGAGTCGAATTGAAGTTCATAAAAGTCGTAACCCATGAATTGGTGCAGAAGATTTGTGAGTGAATAAGTGGTTGCAAGCAAGCAAATGCTTTCATAAATTACATTAATGTTTAGATGTTCTTCTTATTATTTTTCTTTATGGTTGTGAAGCCTTCTACTTGCTTCATTATTATTCATTATTTCTAAGGCATAAATATAGGCATTACGCATTTTCTTTGTTTGTTGAGGAGGCAATTATTAGATGGTAGTCGACATGTGATCAGTATAGTAAAAACAGCCTAATTATATTCAGCAAGAAAGTAGTTGTGCTAGTTTTGATCCCTTATTAATTGTGGTACTACTTATAGTTGTTTGCTTATGCCCCAAAACAAAAATTGTTGCTTGCTTTTGGATAAATGTTGTTAATGGAGGATCGATCCTTTAAATAATTTGTAGGTAAGGAGAAAAATTAAAGAAATTATTTTTTTAAAAATAAAATGTAAAATATATTTATTTTTAGTTTCTTTTTCCTTTTCTCACCTATGTCATCTCTTTCTCTCTCATCTCTCTTACTTTGTTTTTTATCGTCATAATTCATTGAAGCAATAGGACATTACATAGTATTAAGGAGAAACCTCATCCTACCATGAATGAAAGTCACTATAATTCATAAAAAAACTAGTAAGGGTATATGCAACTTGATTACATATTTGTGAAATATAATCGCATGTAACACTATCAAATAGACGCCAAACCCCATTGTTTCATAAGATGCTTGTCTGATGCAATATCTTTTACCAAGTTCCTAATCGATTGATGATAACTTGATCCATTTGACTCAAAAACCACAACTTCACCACTTGCAAACAAACAGCTATATCCTACAAAATTATGCCAAAAATCTCAACTTGCTGGGATGAGGAGATGTTGAAAAGAGAATAGGAAATCACAACCACAACCTCCCATGACCGTCTCTAAGAAAAATACCAACACCTCTACCCCACGTCCCGGGCACAAAAGTACCGTCTACACTAAAGTTCAAAATAACAATTCATTAATAGAAATTCCTCTCAATTGATAGCCAGAGAAAACTCTAGATCAAGAGAGGAATTTGATAAAACTAAGACAACTAAATCACTTAAATTAGAAATCTACGACGACCTGGAATTCCATACTGCAAACTTTAAGATTTTTTTTTCTCTAATTTCTTGAATGACTATTATTAAATATTATGAATTGAATAGTAAAAAATAATTAGTTGAATTTTTCGCAATGATTCTTAAAGAAAAAGGACCCATTAATAGAGGCTATGCCTCTATGCTAAGGCTAAGGTATGAATCTGAAAAATGATATGATGTCTCGAGCTAAGATTTGTGACAACATTGTCTTGGCCAAAAAAAAAGATTTGTGACAACATTGTGGCGTCACCAGGCACCGCCCTCTCAAAATAAAAATTTTAGAACTATTATTCATTTTGGGAAAAAAAAAAAAAGAAGAGAAAAAGCATTAATTGAATTAATTTGGAAGCAAATTAATCATGAAAGATATTTAGGGGCCGGGGTGCAATGACAGAAATTCACGAGCATCCTCCTTGCTCCACAGTCTAAAAGGAGCACCCACCACACCACCAACTCATCACCACCTTCACACCCCCAAAGTAATTTTGCAATTGCTAGCAATGAGCTGTTACTCTTCAGCTACTCACGAGCCCATTTATGACCCTTTTCAATTTCACCTCCTTTTCCAACATCTCATGTCCCCTATAAATAAAACCCCTTATAAACCTCTCAATCTCTCAACCCCTTCAAACAAACAAACTTCAAATTCCTCACAACCCCAAAACCTCAAAACCCACAAACGTCTTAACATTTTAGATGACTACCTCTATTCTTTGCATTGCACTCATATATTCCCTACTATTTCTATCTTGCTTTGACGCCTCTATTGCTGCAAGAAACATCCCATCTAGTGCTCCAAGCACAATGGTGAGACCTTTGGTCACCGAGGGACAAGACTATGTGAGCTTGAAGCCTCAGGACTTGAATCACCGACATCAAGTTTTTCGTAAGAGGGATGTCAAGGGTTGCTTGCCAAAAGGGTTTAGGCATGCATCGGCTCCAAGCAGGTTTGTGAACTACCATGCACTTGGCTCAACAGGCTGTTCTCCTGTTATGCACCCCGAGAAACCTTGAAGTGATGGTTAAGAGTTGGAGAAGGATTGATCGAGTGCTGTTTTGTATATGATTTTGGGGTTCATGGTGGCAAAAATTACTATATGTGCCGGTTATATATAATTTGTCTAGCTCTCATAATATGTATCACGGTTCGACTGTTTGTGGTTGATCCTACATACATGCATATTGTGAGAGAAATATATATGGCTCATAAAAAATTGTGATGAAGAAGAGTACGTGGGATGAGTTACATGCCAAGTGGTTGATTTTATTACATTTCTTTTTTTGAACTAAGTAATGGTTATATATATCTCTTATATGTTAACAACATATCAAGAAGTTTTTTGAACCTTTCTCCTGTGAGTGATTTTTTTAATATTTAAGTAGTCCTCCCATGTGTGTGTTATTTAATGAAATGGCAAATGGCAAATGCAAGTACTTGTCGACTTTGGTCCTCAGAAAATATTTCATATGAATTGGTAGGTAAAGAAATTTATTTGATATGAAAGGTGACAATGAAGAACGAAACTTTGCACGTACCCTTTTAAAAAACATACAAGACGTTATCAGGAAAGTTAAAAACCCACCCCTCCGGTAAATCATTTATGTTTGCAAACCCTACAATTAAGATAAAGGCATGCTCCTAGCATTCTTTTACTGTAATTCTACTCACCATTTTATAGTATTACCGATCCACTCAAAAGTATAACCGGACTTGTATCATCCGCAATATGATTAACATCACGCGTAACAAAATCACATACAGTTGCAATATGTGAGTTTCATTTGTCTGAAGGCCCAAGTAAACTTCACATATCGACTCCATTATACTAAACACATCTACGACAGACCCCTATGCTGAAACCCAAAGTCAAGGTGGCAAGCCAAAATAAGGGTCCTATTTACAAGTTTAAAACGCCAAACTCATGGGTCCAACTACGAAGCAAAAACAGTCGCCTAAGCTAGGCTTCATCACTTGGAAAATTTAGCTGTTTAAAGATGACAAAATGCATGAACTTTAATCAACATAGTGGTCTGTTTCGATTTATCCATGCATTGATAAAAATAGATTAACAGCGTATGAAACTTGAAACAGTATGTCTTCCTAGCAAACCCCACAAACTCTTTAATACACAAAAGACTTGAGTTATAACTATGAAAAGGAAAAGCCATGGCCCAGTGTGACAGGACAGCCTCCACAAGCATATCAGCAGACAGAAATTTCTCTGAAGCCATGCAAATAAAAATACTAACTATACAAATCATCTTCGTCAGCCCCACCAGCAGAAGTTGCGAATGGATCAGAACCAGTTGCCCCACTTGGTGTCTCAGAAAACCTAAATTCAGATCCAAAACCCCTGGACTGCTGCAAGGTCTGAGCAAAAGCCTGGTACTTGCGTATATCAGCATCACTGACACTCCTACGAGCATACTTCATCGACTCCTCAAAATGAGCAGCTTTAATCTCCGCCACTTCATCATCAACATCCTCATCCATAGAATCCGGATTGTCCTTTCTCCTTCTCTCCCGCTCTATGTCCTGCAATAACACCAAAGTTAAATTATACATAGAACTTGTGTAGAATTTAACTTAAAAAGGCCCCTTAGACATCAAACCAAACTGAAACTCCAAATTAACAGCCCAGAGCTTTAAGTTTCCAGAGCTCACTTGGATAAGTAGCCAGGTTCAATTATTCACCCAAAACTCAAGTTTGTACTTCATATTTGCTCAACACTACACCAAAGTAAATCATAAAAAACCAGACCAAGACTACCTGCTTGCTTTTCATTTTTCTTCCTCTTTTGTTGGTAAGACGGGGATGATACAATTATGCAATTTTAAGCTATCAATACTTTATAGTTATTACAAATCACAAAGCACATTAATGGTAAGCGAAGAAGCTAAAACCTTCGGAAAACAATACTGACAAATGAGAACATACCTTCTCTATATTCTCTCTTATGGCATACTTGCATGCCCGCTGGCATATCTCTGTGATGTCAGCCCCACTAAAGCCCTGTGTATACCTGGCTAATGCTGTCAAATCAACATCTTTCGAGACGGGTGATTTTCTCAAGCAGGATTTAAAGATTTGAAAGCGTGATTCCTCATCTGGAAGAGGAATGTAAATCAATTGGTCAAGACGGCCAGGTCGCAGAAGTGCTGGATCAATGATGTCAGGTCGGTTTGTAGCTCCAATAATGAAAACAGTCTTCTTTGCTGTCATGCCGTCCATTTCAGTCAGGAGTTGGTTAAGCACCCGATCAGCAGCACCACCGGCATCCCCAACACTGCTTCCTCTCTACAACAATCAGTGAAAAGTAAAGGTAAACCCAACAAATCAAAAGGAAAAATGCAATTATGGGCATCCAAACAAGAAAAAAAAATTATATATACTACTGTTCAGCTATTCAACTCTATTAAAGCAAATGTTTTCACCCACTCAAAATTATAAGCAAATGGAACCTTCTTCCATATGAATTTACAGTCCAAAACTCAGATGACTTTAATTTATGAAAAATAGATGTGTATAGTTAAAAGCAAATAAGAGTTATCCAAATGAGGAGACTGACCTGTGTAGCAATGGAGTCAAGCTCATCAAAGAAAAGGACACAAGGTGCAGATGCACGAGCCTTGTCAAAAATTTCTCGAACATTGGCTTCACTCTCACCAAACCACATGGTGAGCAGTTCAGGGCCTTTGACACTTATGAAGTTAGCTTGACATTCGTTTGCAATTGCCTTGGCCAATAGAGTTTTCCCACATCCTGGGGGTCCATAGAAAAGGACTCCTTTCGAAGGTGACATGCCAAATTTCTCAAACTTCTCTGGGTGCTCGACTGGATATTGAACAGTCTTTAATGAAACAAATCAGAAACAAAAAAAGATTTAGCGGTAAGCACTAAGCCATTGAAAAATTACAAGATACGAGTAGAATTCCAATACAATAAACACTATTACCTCTTGTAGCTCACGCTTGACATTCTCGAGGCCTCCAATATCTTCCCAACTGACATTGGGAACTTCAACCACCTGCATCAAATCGAAAAAATTAGAAGGCTTAAAAAAAAACACTTTCATATGTCAATACAACACTAGAAGAGGTCCAAGCAAAACAACACTCACTGTTTCACGCAAAGCAGATGGATTGCTTGTTCCAAGAGCTGTCTGGAAGTGCTCATTTGTAACAGCCATTGAGTTAAGTATCTCGGCATCAATGGATTCATCTTCCAAGTCAATAACATCCATCTTCTCCCTAATGCATTGCAGTGCAGCTTCAGTGCAGAGAGCAGCAAGGTCAGCACCAACATACCCATGAGTATCCTTGGAAATTCTCTCTAAATCAACCTGTACAGCAGAAAGCATTGTTTAGAATAGCTGAATGAAAAGCAAACCAGATTGGCATTGAAGGGAGAAACTTTTGACATATGACTCAGACCAACTGAGAACATACATCCAGATTTTTCATACTTACATCAAACCTATGTTTTAGTAATCATAGTGTAATGAGTATAAGCTGAGGTTTCTTTTTTGTTTAAAGGAATTACCTCCTGGTTTTTCACTAGCTTGTTTAACCAGATCTAGTTTATATTTTGCAACCAAAACCACTATAATCTATTACAGATACAACACAATTTTCTACCTTTAAAACAAAAGCAGGAAGAAAGGACAAGTTTAACTTACATCATCAGAGAGTTTCATGTTCTTGGTATGTATACGGAGAACTTCAAGGCGCCCAACTTCATCAGGAACACCAATGTCTATCTCCCTATCAAACCTACCAAACCTTCTCAAAGCTGGGTCGATACTGTTTGGACGATTAGTAGCACCAATAACAATAACATGGGCACGGGATTTCAATCCATCCATCAGAGTCAAAAGCTGGGAAACAATCCGCCTTTCAACCTCACCATGTGTCTTCTCCCGTTTAGGAGCAATCGAATCAATCTCATCAATAAAGATGATGGACGGGGCATTCTTCTCCGCTTCTTCAAATGCCTTTCTCAGGTTGCTCTCACTCTCTCCAGCCAATTTAGACATAATCTCTGGCCCGTTAATGCAAAAGAAAAAAGCACCAGTTTCATTGGCAACAGCTCTGGCTATTAATGTCTTTCCTGAACCTGGGGGTCCATAAAGTAAAATTCCTTTTGGTGGCTTCACACCAATTGATTTAAAGAGTTGCGGATGCCTTAGTGGCAGCTCAACTAATTCACGGATTTGAGCCATCTGCTTCCGAACACCACCCACATCATCATAACCAACTTCATCCAACCTTTCTTCATCCTCCCTTTTCACAGGTTCCCCCTCACAGAAGATCTCAGTGTCTGGGGCAACCACACAATATTCCCCTGGGTCAGTCTCAATAACCTTGAACTCTACGCTTCTCATTCCTCCCCTGACAAGGAACAAATCTCCTTTCCTCACAGGGCGATAAGCTTCCAAGAAATAAGCTGCAAACATAACAAAGGGATAGATTGTCAAGTTTTAATAGCAAGTATCAAACGATCTCTAAAGGAAATTTAGCCTAAAGTTTTACAATCCTAGACAAAATGAAAGGCAGCATGTTCAGGTAGTGAAAACCATCTACATCAACCTTTCAATTTTTCCACTGAAATGGCATGTACAGGTATTATGGAACAGTAAGCAATCCAAAGAAACCACAAACTGTTTTTGAACATGTGACATAAGTACTTATAAAAGGGCTACAAAAAGGAATTTAAAAGAATGAGCAAAGCTCATTACTCCGTTCCCAGACCAACGATCACCACAGTGACCCATTGAAAGTAAAACCTGGAATCAAACGCTTGGATGAGGCCTAGGTCACTAACAAGCAAAACAAAGATGAATAAATTAAAAAAAAAATAATTACCAACAAAGTGTTTAACAACTCACGTTTCAAAAAGGCATCAAAGAGATTCCCCGTTACTCCTTCTATGGAGTCATCAATTGGCAGAATGTGAACACGCTTCCCATACTTAACATCTGGACACTGGTGTACAGATACAACATCTCCAAGTCGAACCCTCAAATTAGACCTAACAACCTTGTTCATCCTGATTCTTGGCTCTTCACAGGTGTCATCTGCAAGTGCAATGCAGATAGTGTCCTTCCGTTTCTTACCCTGAAACCCCAATCGTGGATTTTTAATTAAACCAATCATAAGAGGTAAACAAATACAACAGCAGATTAAAACATAACAATAAAACGACATGGGTAGGTGCCGTCCAATAAAATCCTAAGTTACGAGGATTTATCTGGTTCATGCTGCCATGCACCTAACAGATTCCAGTTATGTAAAATTGAAAACTTTCACTCTTTATAATTATTGAGCTTAACCTTCCAAACCAATGAGCACACAAAGTAACCGAATTTTGGTTTTTTAAATTACAACTGCAATTTCAACCTCAATTCTAAATTTAAAGTAGGTGCTTTCATTAAACATCGAAATTATGCACACAAAAAGGTGCCCTAAACCTTATCCTAACAAAACCCTAGGGCGATATTTTATCTTCAAAGAATATTGACAAGCTGCAAAAACAAAAAAATATTAATTTTGTTTTAATAACAGCAAAAATGTACCTTGATGAGGATAGTGTCGCCACGGAAAAGCTGGAGCTTTTCCATGGTTTCAGGATGCATTGAAACGACGGAGTTGTCGTCATTTATAGCCTCGTCGACGACCAGACGGTTCGGCGACTTCTTCCGCTCCAGAATCGCCGTCGAGTAGTCCTTCTTTTTCCTGGGAAACAATGAAATCCACCATCAAAATTGAAGATTTACACAACAAAAATTTTTTTAATATCTAAAAATGCATATAAACAAAACTTGATAGTAGATTGTATGATGATAATGGCAGCGAGTTGACTCACGATTCGGACGATTCCGCTTGGTTAGACATGGCGGAGAATTCTGAGATCAGAAATTTGGTAGAGACGAAAACAGAGAGACGGAGAGAGAGAGAGAGTGTGAGTGTGTGTGTGTTGTGTGGGGGGATAAATTTATGGGCCTGAGTTTTGTGGCTTGTTTGGCAAGAAAATCGGAAAAGTATTTCACTGGCTTTGTTTGGTTACAAGGAGAACGAGAAATCCGAATTGGACTTAGAAAGGGAATAGAAGAAACTGGAATTGAGCTGAATTTTTTTTTACAAGTCTGTATTTGCGGCCCATTGAACACTTCAAAATTCCTGGAAAGCCCAAATCCATGAACACTCAAAACTTATAGGCACATAAAAATTAATCTTCAATTAAATTTATATTACCTATTTTCAAACCAAAATTTTAATGTTAAAAAATATTTTATCATTCTGCAAAAACTTTTCCATTCTTCTCTTACTCTCCCTAGTTATTATTATATATTTAGGTTTTTTACTTGTTTCCAACGATGATATATATAATTGAACTATCATCGATTTCACTAAACAAAGTCAAATATGATATTTAAACTTAAGAAATTAAAAGTGAAAAGTCAAAAACTCACAAATAGATTATTAAAACAACCAACCAAGTAAAGAAAGTTCAAGGAAAGATCCGAAGAAGAGACATGAAATAAGTGAGAGACTCAAAGAAAGTCTATACAACGATAACAATAACAAAATCAAAATAAATTATTAAACTAAAGGAAGGATAAAATGATACAAATATTAAATTTTCTTTAAATATTGAACTAGGCCATTGACTATATAATAAAAATGTTAAATTCATTGAACATTATGGGAAACAAAGTTCACATTCAATATTATACAATTTAGATATGTTTTGTTAGATTTATATAGTATTTTTTATATTTTTATCTGATTGGTTCTTTTTAGTAACAGTGAATTTTAAAGTTGGACCTGAGTAGAAAAAAATAGTCGCAGATAGAATAGAAGCACTCATTCTGTAATTTATAATTTAACAAGAGGCTGTTTGATGCCAATTTTGGCCCTCAGAAATGCTTTGCTGGCAACCTAATCATTTCATTATGAATTATAAAGCCAAGGAGAAAAAAGAAAAGGCAAAGCGAGATGCAAAGCATACATAAACCGAAAAAAGCGGGTCAAATAATCCACTAATTTTATTATTTTCTCTGTTTCTCACTCACTGCCACTGTCCTTCAAGCTTTACTCTCTCACTCTCTCTCTCTCTCTCTCTCTCTCTGCAAACACATGCTCTCTGAACTCTCGCTCAGATCCAGGTTTGTCTCATCTCCAACTCTCAAGCTTTTACTATATCCTTTTAAAGTAACTTGGGTTTTGGATACAAGCCTCAGCTTCTGTTGGGTCTCTAAGAAATGAAAGGAAAAGATTTTTATAAAGAGAGAATATATACATATTTCTGGTTTTGCATTTTGGTGCTGTTTTGATCTTTACAGAGTAGAGTACTCAGCTCAAGTAGACCAAAGGTGTATATTTGGCATGTTTAAAGAGTGAAAGCTTTCTTTTCTGAGGTCTCAATAGATTATTTAAGAATACTGGGATTCAAGTTTGCTCCTTTCTTGTTCATTGTTAAGTTTTTTAGCTACCAAACAAAATATTGTGTATTTGGATTTTTGTCAAGTTGATAAAATGGATATGTGTGTGTGTACTGATTAGGGAAGTGGATTTTTTTCATCTCAGTTTTGTGGTGATTGGTTGTTTAAAGTGAAGATATTTTTTCACTTTCACGTTATTGTTTCTTCTAAGGTTTTAATTGTTTTTAAAGATTAAATTTCTTTTTTGTATTTAAGGGTATTTTCTTTTTATAATATTTCTATTTTTAAGGTTAAGCAGCAGAAATGGTCTCCTCATTATCTCAATTTGGTTGCTTATAAACAAAAGAAATGAAACAGTGAAACACATTAGGTTTTATGTTTGATTTCCATGTAGCTTGAACATGAAAAGCTTTCGCACTTGATTGTGTTATATTCATGTTTCTATTTCGATTTTTCATACACTAAATATACTCTGAAATTGAATAAACCAAGATTTCAACTTTCAATGAAATGATGCTATTTGGAGAAATTTTTTTAAGAACAGTTTTCACAATGTGCTACTAAAGTTGTTGCCAATGTAGTTGTTCCAATACTCAAAACCGTGATGACTATGACTTTAAATTCACGAACAAATTCAGCCTTTCATATATATATATATATATATGTCAAGTGATTGGGTGCTTTTGCCTTTCCAGTTCCTAAATAGTGACTTTCTTTTCCTAAAGTTTGATCATAACAGACAGTGGTTTTGGTGGTGGTTCTTGATGCAGGATGCTATGTAACAGGGTGATTTGGATAAGTAGTGAGAATTGTATCAACAATGTGTTAATGTAGTTATCCAAGTTTGTTACTGATCATAAGTTACTGTTGAATGACTTGAATTTTTGTAATCTGGGAAAATATAATGGAAGAAATACAATCACAATCAGATAATTATAGGTCTTCATCATCTTCAGCAAGCAGTCCAGCAAGTAGGGTGCCCTCAAGTAATTTTTTTTACTTGCGCAAGCCTGGTTCAGTCAGACAACCAATCTCATTCGAAGATTCACCTGAATGGGAGGATACAGATATTGATGTTAGGGTGGAGGAAGGAGGTGACTCTATCAACATTGCAACTACCCCAGTCTCCCCATCTCTTTCAAAGCTCAATAGTGGGTCCTTGCCATCCCCACCATTACCAGAAGGTGCAACTGCAGTAAGAAAGATTGCAGGGGCTTCAATTGTGTGGAAAGATTTGACTGTTACAATAAAGGGCAAACGAAAGTACTCTGAGAAGGTTGTGAAGAGTTCAAATGGTTATGCATTGCCAGGAACTATAACAGTAATTATGGGTCCTGCTAAATCAGGGAAGTCCACGCTACTAAGGGCACTTGCAGGTCTTCAGTCATGCTCTGTTCCTATTAAATTAGTAAATTACCAAGCAGTTAGAATTGTGTCTTTTCTTATCTTTGGATGCTTGAGTACTAAGCATTGTTTGTTTCCTATGCTTTAGGAAGATTGCCTCACTCAGCCAAAATGTATGGTGAAGTGTTTGTGAATGGTGCAAAGTCTCACATGCCATATGGTTCATATGTAAGTTTGAAGTAACCATCACTATCTGTTCTATCTTTTATATAGTTTTCAACTCACGCATTCTTTTAACCGTTTTCCTACTACCACCTAATTAATCTTGACTTTATTTAAAATTTATTCTCTGCTTTTTAGCATGTTTGTGTTGCAGTCTACTCATTATTATTAAAGGAAGCCCAATCATTTTGGTTGTCACGAGTCTGTGTCTTTGTTATTCTATCATTTTATGTGATTTCCATCACACTTATGCGCACATTTGCTTATGTGTATAAGGAAAGGTTCTTCAATTGATTATGCTAGCATATGCTCTCAAATTAAAGAAATTTAAGGTTGCATTGCCATAAAGAACAAAAGGTCTTTGTTTTTCTACGTTTTGTTGAAGTTAGAGCATTCAACCCAAAACTAATTAGCAAGGAGTAGAGAGGGCTAGGATTTTATATATTGTAATGTTAGGCTTAGAATACCTGATATGAGTTTTTTCATATTCTCAACATGATCCCTCATGTGCGGTGGATTGAGTCAAACATGCATGTTAATTACATTGTGTGAAGCATATGTGGCTACATTGGGTCTGACACCTAGATGAATTGCTTGCGCTGATAGTCTGATACCATGTTAAAGTTAAAAGCATCCAACCCAAAGCCAATGGGAATGAGTGGAGAGGTCTAGGATTTTATATTCTCAACAGGTTTCAACTCTGTGTCTGTGGTTTCCAGCTTCATGTGTTTAAATCCCACTTGCAGGGTTTTGTTGAGAGAGAAATCACTCTAATTGGATCCCTCACTGTTCGGGAGTTTTTGTATTATTCAGCGCTGCTTCAGCTTCCTGGTTTCTTTTGTCAGAAAAAGAGTGTAGTAGAGGATGCCATCCATGCCATGTCACTGGGTGATTATGCAAACAGATTGATAGGTGGTCACTGTTATATGAAGGGCCTTCCTAATGGTGAGAGAAGGCGTGTTAGTATTGCCCGGGAGCTCGTGATGAGGCCTCATATTTTATTTATAGATGAGCCTCTCTATCATCTTGATAGGTAAACATTATTTTGTTTACCCTTATCTTGGATGTGTCATAACTGGCATGTACTACCTGTACTCTACATATTCCATGGTGCACAACCCTATGCATGGTTTTGTAACAGAAAGGTTGACCTGAAGCACTCTTCAAAGATAGGGAACATTGTTTTGTGTATTTGAACTCTCACAGTTGCATTATATGAGCAACCAAATTATTTTCCATGTATCCATTTTAACTAAATATGTGTCTAGGATTGTATTTGAACTATATCAGTTGCATTATATATTTTCCAAGAAATTGCAACTGGTTTGATATAAAAGTTGGTAGGATAAGGAATCTACTAGATGAAATGTTTTTGCCATGAATTATTTGGCTAACTTTATAGCTAATATGACATTAAATTATTGCTGCATTGATTCTTGCAGAGATCTGGCAGTATCATTGGATCAGTTTGTTTAGATTCCTTTATCCATATGTAGTTTCCCAAGTGGCTGCATGCTCATAAATGATTGCCTTTCAATTGGATATATTTGCATCATTAGCACCATAACTGAAGTGATTTTATTTTGTTCAGTGTCTCTGCACTTCTGATGATGGTCACGCTGAAGAAACTTGCAAGTACAGGTTGCACTCTTGTATTTACAATTTACCAGAGCAGCACAGAAGTATTTGGCCTTTTTGATCGGATTTGTCTGCTTTCAAATGGAAATACCCTTTTCTTTGGAGAAACATTGGCTTGCTTGCAGGTAATTTTATTTAAAAAAAGTTCTGAGTTTCCTACTTCTATCTGGTTTTGCATCAACAATTTATCTGGACTTGCTGAACCTAAAATATACAAGTCATGCAAATTTTGACAAGCCACTGTTTTCTTGTTGTTAGTGATGTATGTTTCAATTTGTTGCCCTGTTTGTAAGAGGAAATTTTAGAAATCAATTATGATTTAAAATTCTAAAAGCTCAGTTTTTTCCCTTTATTTTTTTGGAAGCTAATTGGAGTATTGTAGATAATTACTAACTAACGTACTTTATGCTGATGAAGCACTTCTCAAATGCTGGATTTCCTTGTCCGATTATGCAAAGTCCTTCCGATCACTTTTTACGTGCAATAAATACAGATTTCGACAGGATCATTGCAATGTGCAAAAATTGGCAGGTAATTGCTTGCAGATTGCAGTTTTATTGATTCTCATTGCATGAATTGAATTTGTTATGCCTTTAATACTTGTACTATAATAATACCATTAAAATGTTTCAAAGCTGTTGAACAATATGTCTTCATTTTAAATTGAAGGTTGAAATGCGAAACATTACTTTGTTATGCAATCACATAATAATTTTGGGCCTATATATAATGTCTTAAACTTGAGCAGTACATTTAACATTATTACTTTGTTGAACATATGCTGTCCATGGACTGCAACATGACAGGATGACAATGGGGATTTTTCTTCGGTGAATATGGATACTGCTGTGGCAATACGCACCCTTGAAGCAACTTATAAATCATCAGCTGATGCTGCTGCAGTTGAAACTATGATATTGAGACTCACAGATAAGGTACAGTTTGCTATGTTATTATCTAATACACCATTAATTCTGGGTGTGCATACATGCGTATGAAGCTGTTGTTTTATGCATCATAACTGGAAGTTGCATGTTTTGCATGTTGTGTTCCATAATTTGGTGGTTTTATCTATAGCATGCTAGCTTCTATAATTTTCGTTAACTTCCAATATGCATATGCTTCTACAGGAAGGTCCGATGCTTAAAAGCAAGGGAAAGGCTGGAACTGCTACACGAATAGCAGTTTTAACTTGGAGATCTTTATTAATAATGTCAAGGGAATGGAAATACTACTGGCTCCGTCTTATTCTTTATATGATTTTTACACTCTGTGTTGGTACAGTATTTTCAGGCTTAGGGCATTCTTTGTCTTCAGTTGTGGTGAGTTTCTTAATACCTCCCTTTCTGTCATAAAAAATATATATCATTTGCATGTTTTGGCAAACTTTCCAGCTGTATATGTCATGAATGATCACTTTCTTAATTGAACCACTACTGGTTATAGGAAGGCTTCTGAAAATACTGTGACATGTAACACATCAGTTTTGCACCTTATGTTTCCCCATCAAGAAATATTCCTTTTTTATTTGTATTTTTACTTTTCTATAGCAATGTAGCTAAATGTGTGTATCAGGGTCACCATATTGTTATGTCTTGTCTGGTGCTTTATGTTACCATCAATTAGTTCAATTTGCTTTAAACATGACTTCCATAAAATCGCCCACTGGTAGTGTTGTTTGATCCCAAAAATTTTCTGTACTTAATCTGAAGTATGTAAGCTATAATTCCTAAGTTCATATTTGAGTTCAGTATAAAAATCTTAGTGTCTTTGGAAGGAGATTTTAAACAAGAGTAGTGGGAAATAGCCATTAATATTCGTTATGTGATGTGGATGGGCCTTATTCAAGCAATTTATACTAACAACATGAAAGTTAAAAAGTTGAGAAGTTTTTGAAAGGAGAAGTTAAGGTCAGCCTTGGAGCATTCAACTCCTTCGAATTCAATAGGTAGCACCCACTCTGTAGACTTTTTCGTTTATACTGCATGACCCTTTGTTATTCAACATGCTTCCCAGCAGACAACTGTCTTGTCACCTTTTGACCTGCAAGGCTTCCTATAGGACTCAGATTCCGTAAGGAGAATCATAAGGGGAGATTTAGTGGACCACTCTGCTAGTTCTAAACCTTTAATTGATATGGGATGTATGACATTAGCACCTGATAAGAACGATAATGAAATCATTCTTGGTATCTCTTAATTAATGATGGACGTTTTATATCAAACATAAAATAATTACTTGTTCAAGTCTGCCTGTGGAAAATGTTATTGTTGTTTATTGTATTCATTTACATGCATTCACAATATTTGTTTGCTTGTGTTGCATCTGATTCAGTTTTTTTTCTTCACCTTCCATATGCAGACAAGAGTTGCACTGTTGCAGCAATATTTATACTAAGTACTACAGTATAATGCTAAACTTTTTATATCAAACATAAAATAAGTAATTCAAGTCTGATTTTGCAAAATGTTGCTTACTGTCTTCATTTCATGCATCCGCAATATTTGTCTTCTTGTGTGGCATCTGAGTCACTTTCTTTGTTCTTCAACTTTTATATGCAGACAAGAGTTGCAGCGATATTTGTATTTGTTTCATTTACTGCACTACTAAGCATTTCTGGAGTACCTGCATTTGTGAAAGAAGTCAAGGTAACCCTGATTCCTATTCTCTCTGATGTTGACATGAAGGAGCATGAAAATTTGCCAAGTTGTGGTTATTTTAGATCAAATATACAAATTTATGCTGGTATGGTGACCTGTCATGGTAGAAACCAAGGTGTTGTGCTGGTTGTAACAGGATTGATTTCTCTGTTTAAACTTTGCCAGCTTTAAAGACAGTTCATCAAGTTGTGTTGATAATTATATATTAATGCCATTTTAAGTGACTGGTTTTCCCAAGGAGAGAATACACTAGCTTAAGAGCTTCCATTTCTTGTAGCAAAGTCCTCCAGGCTTGCATATAAGATCACTCTGCCTGTTTATGATCCGAGTCAAGCTTGTAAATATATGCAAACTGTGGCATGGATATGGGATAATCACTTCTTTAAAATGTAGATATGGACATGGCTATATGAGTCTTTTTATTTATTATTTAAGGAGAGAACATATGACATGCAAAGCAATGGTTCCAAAGATGAGAAAATAGTTTAGCAAAAAAGAAAAGAAAAAGATGAGAAAATAGTTTAATCTCTAATCTCTTACTCATTTTTTTAATAGGTAAACTCTGATAAGTAATGCAATTGATTTATCTAGGTTCATTTTATTCCTGATTCTTCTAATCAAACTAATCGAATCGATTACTCATTGTGCAGATATATGCAAGTGAAGAATCAAACCAGCACTTGGGGGCACTAGTCTTTTTGTTTGGGCAGCTCCTCTCTAGTATCCCATTCCTGTTTCTCATCTCCATTTCTTCAAGTCTTGTATTCTATTTCCTTATAGGATTGCGAGATGAGTTCAGCTTGTTGATGTACTTCGTGCTGAATTTCTTCATGTGCCTCTTAGTAAATGACGGACTAATACTGGTTGTTGTTTCCTTATGGCAAGATGTTTTCGGGAGCACCCTGACTCTTGTATTTATACAAGTACGTTCCTCTGTCTCACTGGAAGAATTACTTGAAGTTTCTATTTTCAACATGTTCAGTATAGGTCTGCAACTCAACAAGAATTTTTATTACATGGTCAATCATACTGCTTCCCCCACCTGATGATAGTTTGGTTAGCAGAAATGCTTGCCAAATGGATTTAACTTGAGGGAAAAGTGCGGGGCAATGCATCCAAGGGCAGGATTTAACACAATTGTTGATTTTCAAGAACATTGAAATGAATCCAGCCCTTGGATGCGTTGACCCCAATTTAAGTCACTAAGATGAGCTCTTCTCGTTTAGTATGGACTTTACTAAATTGAACTGTGAAACTAATAAGTTAGATTGCTTTATCGTAAAATGCGTGGGACTTATGGTGTTGGACGACATAATCTATGATAAAAATGTCTTATGTAACATGATAGTGAATCATTATCCATCTGGTGTAAGTTAAATTTTTTTGACTATTGTTGAATGTTTGATTATAATTAATTTTCTAGTCTCCCCCAATCTTAGAGTAAAGATGCATGGAATTTCAGGTGGTAATGATGCTATCTGCGGGCTATTTCAGAATTCGAAATGCTTTGCCCAAACCAATGTGGAAATATCCAATATCTTATATTGCTTTCCATACATACTCTATACAGGCAAGAGAATTTACACTGTCATTTGTATTTTGCTTTCTCTGCACAGCACTGAAAAACTATTTTTGGGTTTACCTGGTTCAGTTCCAAATATCTTAAATTTGGCCAAAAAAGCGCTCCAGAATGTTCTTCTCTTTTGAAATTCAAATATTTTATATTCAGGAAATTTTAATATCAATTACTGACTGAATGTTTTAATCTGTTACCTGCATGTTATAGGGGTTGTTGGAGAATGAGTACATAGGGACATCTTTTGCAGTTGGGCAGGTAAGGAGCATATCTGGGTATCAGGCACTTCGGAGCGCATACGACATCTCTCTGGACAACAATTCCAAGTGGGCGAATTTATTGATCTTGTTTCTAATGGCAGTTGGGTATCGTATTCTCGTCTTTGTTTTACTGTACTTCCTTGTAGGGAAAAAAAAGTCCATACATAAGATTTTCAAGTGTAATCGGGATACAAACAATGCAAGATGAATGAAGTTGCCATAAGCTTTATTTGGCTGTTCACATTTTGTAATTTCCTGTTGTCTATGGCATGGGCAGTTTTTCTATGAAAACCTCTTATGACCTATGAATGATGAAAGTGCACATTTTGGGGAGCTTTTGCTGCCTAGTTTCTGTTGTTGCAAACTTCTTATAGCCCTTTTCTGCTTTATGTCTGAAACTTTTTTATAGAGCTGAGATCTGCATTTCATGTCTGTTTTTTCATCTCAAATAATGTGAGGAAGGAGTATCACTTTCATAGTGAGTAATTTATTGCAGTTGAAATAGTTCGGTAAATGCAGGTAAGGGAAGTAACCCTATACATATTGAGAGTGAAAACAAATAGATGCAAGATTACAAAATCACTGCACAACTCAATTGTATAATTCTAGTAAAAGTATGTCTTAAAATTTGGAGCTGTCACTTGGTGTTCATTTTTTTTTTTTACTACAGTCCCATGTTAGCATCTACTATTCATGACAACTTTATACATCACAAAATTTAAGTATTCATTATCTATTTTTAGGCCGACAAATCACCACGTACTATTATCAACAGTGACATATATAGGCATATGTACACGCTTCCAAGTACCTGAAATTTTCATCTTTTAGGTCAACATGCCCCACTGTCACTTTCTCATCCTGGCCTTTAGATCATTGATGAAAGTGTCCATGTTTTTCTCGGATGATCCATTGGGTGTCAATGCAGTTTCCAATGTCATCCTAACCTTGGCAACTGCTTTCCTATACACATCCCCTGATTTTCCATCCATCAAACGGTTGATTTTCTCCGAAACCTCCTCCTTCCTCGCCACCCTCCGATCGCACAAATTAATCCCAATCTTCCAATCATTGACCACTAATTTTCTGTTAGTGAATTGATCAGTAAGCAAAGGGAAACACAACAATGGAACACTACACCAAATACTTTCCAATGTTGAATTCCATCCACAATGGGTCAAGAACCCGCCTATAGCCGGGTGGGCCAAGACCGCCTTCTGGCAGCACCAAGGAATGATAATGGCCCGATCCATAACCTGCTCTTTAAACCCCGAAGGCAACGGATCCGTGTCGTCTGAGCTCACAATATCGGGCCGAAGCACCCACACAAAGTTCACGTTGCTAAGCTGAAGCCCACTAGCTATCTCTATTAGGTCCTCTTTTGAGACATGGGCATAGCTACCAAATGAGACATACAAGACGGAGCCATGGAGCTTGGTGTTGAGCCACTGGGTGCAGTCAGACTCGGACCACAGGCTGGTGGCCACAATGGTCTTGTTGAACCCACTTGGAAAAATGGGTCCAATGGCATGAAATGGCATCTGGGCTTGAAGGGCTGTTATGGTCTCGGACTCAAGCTCTTGGACAGTGTTGCACAGAACAAAGTGTGCACCTTTAACGTCCCTGAAGGCGTTGAAGATGATGTTATGGACCACAGATGTTGTATCTGTCTCTTGAAGATATGACATCATGTCATTGGGCTCGATTGCTCGCACTCCTGGTATGTAATCTATGGTGTCTTCACGCACGTCTAGTAATATAGACAACAGGTTGAAGATTATTTACTTGTTCTGTACACATAAATGTTAATTCCTAAACATATACAAACACTATTTACCACCACATTTATTAACTAATTACATTGTAAGTAATTTTACTCAATCTTTATTAGACTTGATAATAGAGTGTAAAAACCAAAGCAGGCAAAATGACCATTCTTGTTAATCATTGTACCACCACATAATTATATTACTTGTTAATCATTGTATATCTTACGTACCATGGCATGCAAAATGACCATTCTTTCGAAGAAGATGAAGATGATAATAGAGTGTAAAAACCAAAGCAGGTTCGGTCCAAAACGAAACATAAAGCAAGCCAAGCTTGTTGGCAAGCTTGGATGGCCAGACGAAGAAAGTATCGGCAATTAAACACGTAACGGGTGTGGTATGAGCCGAAGACTTGATAATCTTCTTAACGACCTCCTCAACATGGGCCGAAAAAACATGCAACAAAGACGACATGAACTGGTCGTGGTTGAGGGACCGGTCGAACTCGACAGGGAGGCCATCGGAGACCAAGGTATAGTCTATGTCGAGGCCGGACTCACGTACGGAGGCAAACACGTCGCCCCCGGGCGTGTTGGATTGGGCTTTTGAGGTCTGGTGGTGGATGGCGTGGGTGTTGATGAAGGTGATTTTGAAGCCACGTGATGCAAGCTTGATGGCTAGGTGTACAGATGGGATTACATGGCCTTGGAGAGGGTAGGTAATGAGAATCGCATGAGGCTTTTGATTATTTGGGTCTGCCATTAGTGCTTGATGATAATCAGGTGTTGTTGTTGTTGTTGGAAGAGAGAGAGAGAGAGAGAGAGAGAGGTTTCTGGGTGTTACAATAAATATCTCCCAAGTTGTAGGGAACCTGATTTGGACGACATGGTCTAGAGATCAATGAATTGAATGACTGAATTTGCCTTTCTTTGCGGACATGCGTGGAAGAATTAGAAGATGGGATCGATTGAATTGAGCGCCGGCATTTTAGTGGCCTTTACATTTTGAAGTTAATTCATGCTAGTCAGTCATTCAAATCCATTAATGATAAGTATTCGTCTCTACATATAGTGGATTTTACAGTGTGTTTGGCTGCAGAATAAAACTTGGAAATTCAAAAAAAGTCAGCATTTCACGTGTAGAAAATTGAAAGTTCCGTGTTTGAGTAGATTAAATAGAGAAATTTACAAATTATGAGAGAAATATTTGTGGGATTTGCAGAGCTGAAATCTTGAGTTTAAATTCCAAAAAAATAATTGTTATTGTACAATTCTTATTCACTTAATAAGAGAATAAGGAAGAAGGAATTGAAAAGTTTATAGGAGATTATAAAGACAATGAAATAGATAAACTACATATTTAATACATATTAGGTTAGGTTATTGATCTCCTAAAATCTTTTATAGGATCAAACTAAAATATGAATTGAAGGAAAAAAGAAGATATTTTCTTGTTGGGGTGTACCGAGTAAGTTTCAGTTTTGGGGTTTATGTTCTTAAAATAAAATTTTGATTTCAAGATTGGTTTGAAGATGTGTGATTAATTTGGAAGCTATAAACATGTTTTTAGTAACCTAAGAACTAACTTGGAAGTCCATTATAAAATCCTAAGTTCGTCCCTGGTGGATCCAAAAGTTTGAGGAGTGTTGAGAGTGACCCAATGAGGCAACAGCATGCGCCACAAAATTTACTTATCTAATTATATGACACAATTGAATATCTTCAAATGAGGTAGTCAAATGAGGAATATGTCTAATAAATAATGGTGCAAAACTATAGGACACCGATCCGTTGTGGACGTTTGCATTTTATTAGAACAGTCAAGTGCTGCAATAAACGTTCGATATTGTTTTCTCTGATATTTTTTAGAGTACTTCTCTTACGATTTATCTTATAACCTTCTAAGGATTAAAAAAAGACTAATAAAAACTGCATATTAGATAAAATCTTGAAATTAAAACCTAATATAAATCTTTCAAAAGCTAAAAGTCCACAACAGAGTCCTATCTATAAATCTTACAAAGTCTAAAGTCCAAGTCTAGTTTGTTACACAGTCAAGTGCTGCAATAAACGTTCGATATTGTTTCCTCTGATATTTTTTAGAGTACTTCTCTTACGATTCATCTTATAACCTTCTAAGGAGTAAAAAAAGACTAATAAAAACTGCATATTAGATAAAATCTTGAAATTAAAACCTAACATAAATCTTTCAAAAGCTAAAAGTCCACAACAGAGTCCTATCTATAAATCTTACAAAGTCTAAAAGTCCAAGTCTAGTTTGTTACCTTTTTTTTTTGTGATCTTGTTAGTTGATCTTTCCTAACGCGTTGGTGAAGCGGGTCCCGTCTTCCGAGTCCGAACGGCATCCAATCGTATATTCATTCCGCGCTGGTCTGACGTTCCACCCACGCGGCGTGATCCCATTGGACCGTGTAACGTAGTTGGTGGAGCCCAATTGGAAATGTAGCAACCCCAAGTCCAACCGCGTCGACGATTCCGGTACAGAATTCCCGCGAAAACCCCAACAACAACGACTCCCTCTGAATCTCTCCGATTCTTCAATCCATTTCCATCGTACGGACGCCAGAGAATTCAAAAAGGCGGCCATGGCGGGGTTGTTGAACGGAGAGAGAACCGTGGTGGCGCTCTTCATCGCTCGCGTCCTCTTCTCTCTGCCTCGCTCTCTCCTCCCCCACGGCCTCGCCCTCTCTCTCCTCGCCGTCTCCGCCCTCTTCCTCGACATCCTCGCCGACCACTCTTCCACTCCCCTCTCCCAATTCCCCACCAGGTCGTCTCTTCTCTTCAATTTTCATTTCTTTATATATTCTTTTGAATAATTAATTAATTTGCTAGGGTTTCTCGCTTCAATTCATGAGTATGGGCATTATTGTAATTTGAATGTTTTTCAGGCCCGGCGCTTCGTCTGGAATACTGCTAGGGGCAGTCACGCTGCCCACTGTTATGATCTCCAAAATGATACAGCTCTCACGGGAGTTCTCATTGCACCAAGTTGAGATTGAAGGTACTAGCTTTAGTTCACAACTCAATTTTACCATTATCACTGGAACCTAAGCATAATTTGCATGACTTCGGGACCTCGGGTTTTTGTATTGATACTTGTGGGAGGGATGCCCTTGTGGAGGGTGTGTTTGAATGAGAATTGGATTTGGTTGATAAGGAAAATGCTCTAGTTTTAAATTGTGGGGGTGTTAATAGGTTCCAACTCCCAAGTCACACGGGGTCTCAAGGAAATTCGATTCAGTAGACACCTTGTTAATTGGGTTCTCTTAGAGTTAGAGATCATAACCCTCCTTTTCTTATTTCTTTTTCCGATCTTTCGATGTGAAAGTTTTAACTTTTTTTTTTTTTTGTTAAATGGTAGTCTGGTAACTCTTTTCATCTATTGGTTTTATTCACAGGGTGTCTTGCTTCCCGCTTTTTCTGTTAACCTTTTGTCTCTTATGATTTTTCTCTAATTTACTGTATAGAGCTTGAATCTTTGACGATGCAATACTGGGCCGCTTCTGCCAGCTGCTTGAGTGTGCTTATATTCCTCTGTGTAAATATATGGCGTGCACCTGAGAATAAGTCTTCCCCTCCTTCTTGTAGTGTTTGGCAGGCCAAGTTTAGCGTAATTTGCTTAGTGTTGCACACAGCAATGTGCTGCGTGACTCTTGGTACAAAATCTCTTACTAGTAAGTTTTCTGCATCTCTTCTGAATCATGTCCATTATGATTTCCTTTTATGGCATCTTGAATTGACTTAGGAACACGGGGAGTGTTTCTACTTGTGGTGTAGTCAATGAATATTATACAGCTGAGATTGTTTTTTGCCCATTCTGTACAGGCTTCGAGACTGCATTGACGTTATTGTGGATGCTCTGTCATGGATTGACAGCTGTAAAATTAATTCAGCATGTTCTAAAAACTTTTCCATCTTGTGCTTCCATTGGTATGTGCCTGACTACTTTTAGTATTCGACTTATTCTTTCTTGCAAAATGCAATTGAATTTTGCTTACTGATTTACAAAATTTTCTTGATATTTTCTTAGTAACTGTTGATGTCCCCTCTCTTTTTTTTTTTTCCAGGGGAAGCATGTCTGGTGACTTCAGGTCTTGTTCTATATTTTGGTGACATGTTGGCATATACCATTTCAAAGGTTATTACTATTCTGCTCTAGATACTTTTTTTTCCCTGGTCAAATTGGCTTTATATATAAATTTTATTGGTGATAACATTTCTCAACCAGGTGTCTGGGATCTTGATTAAATCAGAGGTGGTACAGTATGGAAGTAAAAGAAGTGAAATAAGTATTATTATACAGGTATGTTCCTTTAAGAGATGAAATGGATTGTAAGTGGTCTGGCTGGATGGCAAAGGTTGTTCTATGTTATGCAGGGGTTGCTGCTTGGCCTTCTTCTGTTTCCAATGGTCTTTAGAATTGTTCTCCGAATGTGGGAATGCTCTTTAAGTACATCTTGCTCTGAAGTGAGGACAAACAATGAGATTTGGAAATCTCTTATATTCTTTTCTTCCCTTGGATTTATCATGGCTGTGATCATTCCGTCATGGATGCAGTTTGTTCAGGATTTTCGTATGCATCCAGTGTTATGGTATGACCTTTCTTCAAAATAATTTGTATGATACTTGTTTACTTCAACTGCATTTTGTTATTATCTGCTACACTGACATTTTGTTTATTGGGTTTGTATTTAGTGGTTATTATTTAGGTTTCTTGCCCAAAACCTGAAGTACATATATTCTTGGCTCCATGCATGCATAAATGCATAAATATTTACACTGAAGCATATAAAATCAATAGATTACCGTCATTTAAGGATAAAATAGCTGTATAACTTGAATTCTAGTATTTTAATCTTCTTTTCTCAAGTTTTCTTTAATTTTGATATTTTATCTATTTTCTCTTCACCATATATCATGGTACGTTGGACTTCCAGTTTTGGAGAACTGGATCACCGAACCATGAATTCGGATGCGTGATTGGTTTGTGGTTCTTAGGGGTAGTGCAATTTGTTTACTCTATGGCAAACCTTGCCTGTGACTCCTTTATAGATACTCTGTTATTAGGTTGGTGAAAAGAAACATATGTTACTGGTATGTCACATTATTGATGATATCAGAGTCATGACATGGAATGGTTTTTTTTACATTCTCTATGTTCTAAGTCATGAAGATAACTTTGAACAGTCGTTTTGTATTTCAGCATCATCCCACTAAATATATTAAAGTTGATTTATTATATTACTTGTATAAGATTCCTGAAAGTTCTCCTTCAGTTTTATAAATTGGCTATTTTCTGTCTGATAAGTTTTGATTCTATTTCCAAAAAATATTAAAAACTTTCATCACATCTTATTTTGGCAGGGTACTTTCATTTATTTTTTCGGAACCACACAAGAGATTATCTTTGTGTGTTTACTGGGTGGGTGTGATATGTGTGTCTGTTCTGAGGTTCTACAACATTTCAAAGAATAGCAAGATTGAGAGGATTCTACTCCGGAAATACTACCATCTAATGGCTGTCTTAATGTTTCTGCCTGCTCTTATTTTCCAGGTGATTTAGGACTAAGGATTGACTGCTATCTTGGTATATTTTCTGCTTCTTCATTCTAGATGTGGTGTGTTTAGGTATGCTCACTGTATGTCTTTTTTTGCAGCCAAAGTTTCTTGATCTATCATTTGGTGCAGCTTTGGCAGTTTTCTTGGCATTGGAAATTATCCGAGTAAGCACTTGACATCAACTTTCATTAATTTAAATTTTGTATGGATTTAATAAAATTTATCATCTAAACAATAGGAATTGTTATAAGCAAAATTCACTCATTGAGGACACAAGACACAACATTGCTAAATCAAAATATTTTATTTGAATGTTTGGAAGAGAGATTGCTTTAAGATCATATTTTATTATTTTTAAGAGTAATGTGTGTGCGTGTGTACCGGTAATTTTAAAGCAGTTTTTGAAGTCTACGGCTCTCTTATTTTATTGTGCTTGACCATATCCTTTTGACAAGGTATGGAGAATTTGGCCATTGGGACAATCCATACACAAATTTATGAATGCTTTCACTGATCATCGTGACTCAGATCTTCTTATTGTCAGGTATGGCATGCCTTGTCCTCATAGATATCTTTATCTTTTTGGGTCAGATTCTCCTGATAGATCAAAGCTTTAAAAACAAAAGTTTGATGCAAACAAGTCCCAATAGCCTTTTCTTTTATGTTGTATGTTTCGTTCAGCCACTTTTCTCTCTTATTGGGATGTGCTCTTCCTATTTGGATGTCTTCTGGGTACAACGATCGACCACTTGCCCCTTTTTCTGGAATTTTGAGTCTCGGAATTGGAGATACAATGGTGAGTGTGTTTGCACTCGGTGAATAGGATAGGAGTGACATGTATTGCTTAATTTATTGTATGTTTGGTTTTATGTCCAGGCATCAGTTGTTGGGCACAAGTATGGTGTCCTCAGGTGGAGCAAAACTGGCAGTAAGGATTTAAGGATTTGTATTGATTCATTTCACCAAACTAGGTTTTCCCATTAATTTTCTTAATTCATGTGAAACTTTTTCTTCTTGGTAGAGAAAACCATTGAAGGGACTGCAGCTGGTATAACATCTGTCTTAGCTGCCTGCTCAGTTCTGCTTCCCCTTCTAGCATCCACTGGATATATTGTTACAGAGGTATGCATATATATCTCTCTCTCTTCTTGTCAAATAAATTAGCATATGCTAATTGGAAACAAAGTGCAAGCGCATCTATTTGAGTCCAGATTAGGGTAACCTTTTCATGTCCGGGTTTTCGGTTGAAGGCTTATTGATGTTTGCATGTGCATCTTTTAATGGCGGCTGCTCCCCCCACCCACACACACACACACAACCCCACCCACACAAACCTCACTTTCCCAACCAAAATAATAAAAAAGACATACATCAAATGTCATCATGGTAACTTACTTGTATCTCTATTCATGTCTCATATGGATTTGTTCATGCGTTTATTTGTGCATTTGGTACCAAATTTTTGCAGCATTGGCTCTCTCTTCTTCTAGCTGTGACTGTGAGTGGTTTGCTAGAGGCTTACACAGCACAACTGGATAATGCTTTCATACCACTCATTTTCTATAGCCTTCTCTGTTTGTAAATGGTGCCCCAACCACCCCAATGGAAGTTATTATGAATGGCAGTGAAGACTGAAAAAAGGGCTTTTTGTAAAATCATCCTTTACAATCATGTGCTCTCTGTGAGCACTTTTTTGTATATACAACTAATCTGCTGATACAGAATATACAGTCCGTTGTACCCATTTCCCTCATAGGTTGAAATGATTTATTGTTTTAGGCTTTAGGAATACATATAAAGGGCAGCTCACTCAATGTGCCCACTGTGTCCGCATAGCATACAAGAAATTCACTTTTGTAATTTTTAATTCTATTTTTCTTTTAGAGAAGGGGATTGAGGTTGGTTAGGGAGAGAATCACATTGTAGAGGGGATGGGTGCAGATTTTGTTGGGATACTGATACCATTTGTAGTAATACATATAGAAATTTGGCACATTATTGTTATAGTTTATTACTCGACTGCATAAATTTTTTTATTTTATCTTTATGTAAGAACTTATATTTTTGTGAACATAAAAGTTTGTTCACCAACAATGGGAGTAGATCCTCTTCTTTCCATCTCTTCCTCAAAATTCAAATCTCAACGGCTTAACTTCATTGAGACAGAATCTCAACGGTTTAACTACATTTAGACAGAATTGAAGGGTTTGTGTTTTACTTAAAAATATTGCTTGAAGAGGAGAATTAATGAACTCTCATCTCATGAAACCTAGGAAAATTTAAAAAGAAACAAAATAAAAATCCAATAAAAGTGATACACGACATAATAAATAAATAATAAAAAACCAATAGTTGTGTTCTGTTCAATTGGCTTTGAATGGATGAGATTTGAGAAAAATAAGAGAGAGAAAAAAGGGTCCTCCAATTGGGAGAATACCCTACTTATGTGACAAAATATTAAATATCGATAAAACATCTTCCATATCCCCCTGCATGGAAAAAGCCACACCAAGGGTTGGTTTTAGTGTTTGTTCCTTTCAAACATGCTTTCTAGAAGCATATTGACTTGACTAGTGGAAGTTTCAATGTTACTGCCGACGTAAGAATTAATGTATTAATTTAATATTAAGAGAAATTCGTGTATATATCAAGTATATAGATTATCTCTTTCACAATATGACATGTTTATGAGCATGTAATCGATAATTATGAGAACTAAAAATAAATATATTATATAAATTCGTTGCAATGAAAAATTTTTGCGTAGGAGGGCCACAGTAGAATCAATAGTCGATGGTACGTCGAATATTAATTTGCCAAATAGGGTAATGAACCTGAACCATACACAGGTCATCCTGCAGATATTTGTATTTGAACTTGGTCAGTACTCAGTGTACAACGTACGTCCATAATTATTTGTCTGCAGTATTAAGCCAATTTTGCATATCATAATTATGGATGCTTTTCTTTTACAGAGAGAAGATGCGGAGAGAATGTGGAAGGAGAGATTGAATTACTATGCATTCTCTTTTTTTCTCTTTTTCCGTAAGAGAGAACTCTCTTATAATCATAATTCAACGTCTCCAAAATTATTCTGCTAATACAATTAATACTTGAAATGCAAACTAGAGCGATTAATGAATTCGTCTGATTATTAAAATGGAAATTAGATTTTAAAATAAGAAACAGCAGGGTCCTACATATACATGCTTGACAAGTTGTATGATTCACGCTTGTGCATGCATATGGTATTGACTCAAAGTGCTAATTATTAAGGTCATAAACAGGCAATCCGTCGTGCCCCACCCCATTATTAACTCCTTAACAATTGGCATTTTACATTGTTGATGATAAACATTACAGAATTTTCCCCAACATGAAATTGTAGGTGCCCATATTTTAATTAAAAAAACATTTATAAAGGATTCCGTTGATATATATACCTAACTCTTCCTTGGTAAAACTTGGTTTAGGGTACTTTGATTTGGTTATTATGTTTAACAGGGAACAAAATTGCAAGAGTACAAGAGCTAGTAGAGAACTTTGGTGTATTAGCATATATATATATTTTGGGTCATGAAATTGAGAGTTGCTGAAGATATTTGTAATCGTTTATTTGATAGTGAATTTTCGATATCTCTCTTTTCAATCATGAATATTTGTATTTTGGACCTCTGATGGGTTTTTTTTTTCTCAATGTCCACAGTATTACTTCACATTGTCTACAGTATCCTCACATTATGCCAAATTAATTTCATATACAAGGCTGGTATAAGGCTTCAATTTCCCTCTTTGAACACAATCTCTTTCTTCCTACTCTTTCTCTCTCT
The DNA here is from genome assembly GCA_003254885.1 of Purshia tridentata. Classification (NCBI taxonomy): domain Eukaryota; kingdom Viridiplantae; phylum Streptophyta; class Magnoliopsida; order Rosales; family Rosaceae; genus Purshia; species Purshia tridentata. The sequence continues at coordinate 38,782 of QANT01006588.1, forward strand.
ACTCTGTAATCAAAGGCTGGAATTAAAGACTAGTATCAACCTTGAAGAGAAACAAGGCAGGAGATCCAAGTTAAAAAAAACAAAATAACTATTGGACAACTAGCTAGATTTGGACCTCTGATTGTGGGGGTTTTTTTTTTTCTCAATGTCCACAGTATTACTTCACATTGTCTACAGTATCCTCACATTATGACAAATTAATTTCATATATAATTGAACAATACTATTCAAAATATCAAAATGATGGAGACCTTACGTACCATGCAAGTTGCCAAGGTTTCTCGCTTGTGGCAACCTTATTAATTAGCTCAATGCCTAGAGAACATATGAAGCCTATACATGTCTACCCCTCTCAACAATGATATTGCAATTACGTATTGAACCACAAGTGTTGGTGATCTCTCTCTAAACAAAAAAAAAGACTTGGATTTCCTGTCTTGATTTTCTACAAGGCTGTTATAAGGCTTCAATTTCCGTCTTTGAACATAATCTCTTTCTTTCTACTCTTTCTCTCTCTACTCTGTAATCAAAGGCTGGAATTAAAGACTAGTATCAACCTTGGAGAGAAACAAGGCAGGAGATCCAAGTTAAAAAAAAACAAAATAACTATTGGACAACTAGCTAGGTTTGATCCCCACAAAGAACCTTTTCACACGCGTAGCTAAAACTAAAAGAGTCTAAGTGAACCCATTTATTATTCACAAGACTTTTCAAGCTTTTTTCTCTTCCATGTCATCGACAAAACGTGGACCTTATTCAATCAAAGGCATGAGACTAGACGAGAGCTAGCTGGTGAGCAATCTCATGTGCAAAATGCTTGCATTTGGGGCCCTTTTAATTAAACTTAATTGACTCAACCTTTTTTCTGCTTGTACTGTTGTACACCACGTGCGATGAGAATGCATGTACTTATCATATATTTGTTTCTCCAAGTGTGAAATATGTTTACTTAATATACATTCTTAATTATTACTTAAATAAAATTGAATAGTTTTTCATCATATTATGCTCGAATCCTCCTAAGTAAACTAGCCATTTTTTTTGTTTTCATTAAAAATTTTACGAATTTTTAAATAATATTAGAAATATAAGTCTAACTCTCATGTAATATTCGAGTTTTCATCAATTTGTGCTCAAACATCTTATTCAAAGAGAATTCGAACACTTCTGGATTAGAGCTTTAACACTACTCCTGAATTAAATTCATAAATTTTTTACAAATTTGATTGGCTCGCTTTGATTTTATATCCTACTTAAAAAATGCTGTTCACATAAAATTGTTGCAGTCTAATTAATTTGGAGAGATTTGACACATACCTAAACCTCTGGTACCAAAGTGTACGTTCTCCGACCTTTATATGTCAGGGGCAAGACAAAAACATGAAGGTTAGACCATGTTTGTCAATAAGCATTATTATAGGTACACAGCTATCGCCACATATCCCGAACCTTCTAGGCAACTAACAAGCAATATAAAGTTAATAAAAGCCAAAAGAACACCAAATTGCAAAAACATTTACAGAGAAATCAAAATTATATGGAGACACCAAATTCAGATTCCACTAACTAAAAACAAACATCTGACACATGAATAAATAATACGAGAAAATAATGCATATATAGAATTATAATTCACCACAGCAAAGTGATAAGAGCTAGCCAGAATATAAAAACTCGATCTCCTTCCTCACATTAATTACATGCAAAAAGAACAAAACAAAAAGATATTTATGTCATATAGAAACATGATGAAATTATTTAAGGCATGCATGCATGACATATATACATGAAAAATTAATGCGTATTAAGATGGAGGACTGTATCTATATATTGTAGACATGCATTTCACAATTCAAATTAAGCATTTGTGTTTAATGGATCCGTGTCCACATGCATTTTCCACCATGTTATGTACTTATCATAAGCATGTACGCGTGTACGTCCACTATCACTTGCAGAATGGCATCTATATTGATGTTTCATCTTTGTTAGGGCATGAAAGTAAGAGATCATATCAAATTATATATGCATGAATTACTTAAAGGAGTACTACTACATAATTAAGCCTAATTAACGGGTGGTGTTTAATTAGTTGGATGGAATGAAATCCTTATTTGTTATTATGTTTGGACCATTCCCATGTTTGGTACTCACAATTTAAAGGGTAAGAATACCAATTCATTCCGACAAGCCTCTTGATTGGTAAGTACAAACTTTATGCGGCAGGGGTTATTTATTAAAATGGAGCCTTTAACCGTTTATAGACATTTACTTAAACTTAATATAGTATACAAGTATATAAGGTAATTATAAAATTTGAAATCTTCGATTAATATTTTGATCGAAGCTCGAGGTAGAACAAACCCTATTAATTTGAAGGACATCTTCTCTATTGAGCATATAATACAAACGTATGCATGTGCACGAATTAGTGTTGGAAATTGAAATTAACTAGAGAGTAAGGCATGCATATATAGACGGCAGAAGATGAGTAAAGTAGAGTAATATTAGTAGGCATTGTCGTAAATGATTTTGGTGTATGGTGGTGGGTGATGGAGGTTGATATGACAATTAAAAGGGACGTGTCATGGTAAGTTGGAAGCTACAAGTCACTCACACTCACATGGGTTGGTCTCCACGGTCAGCCATATATATTATACCTTGTCGTTTCTCTTTCTTTTTGTGTCAATGTAATTAATGGAAACTAATTACTCCTATATACTAACTGTATGCGGGTTGATAAGACCGACCATGTATCTTTATGAGTCCACATACACCATATTTGTTGAGAGTATATCACACTTTTAAAATGTGAACTTTTAAGTCAATTAAAGCATATATTGTCATTAGCCCTCTTCATTGCTACTTACTTTCGGATTAGAATTTGAATACTCGAAACTTCCACATGATATTAAAACAAACAATCACTTATGTGTTTAGTTTAGTAATTTAACCATATATGTGCGTCAATATAAAATGTACCCATATCTAGCTCAAAATGTGTTTTCTAATTATTATTAACGAAATTTTCTTTTATGCAGAAAAAGAATATGAAACTGATGCGAAAACAGAAATAAACAGAACATAGTGATGTAGTGTTACGTTTGGACAACTCTACATCTTTACTTCCGCACCAACTCCGTATCTCTCCTTTCGTAAGAGAGAAGCATATGTCCTATTATTAACCATGATTTTGGATTGGATACTCTCAATGTACGTAGCTAGTAGCTACACAGGCTACATTCATTGCCAAACGAGTAGTTATGTAAAGTTTTATCAAAAGGCTTCCACATTAGTGTGTGTGGTTCCACTCGTTACTTAGCTGATGTGGGATGTTGTAATCTAGTCACTTTAATTCTCCCAAAAACACTATATATACAAGGTGAGCTAACATACCAAAAGGACCATCAAACATAGACCAAAGAAATAAAGCACTAGAGACATGGCCGACTCTAGAAGCAGTACCAACAGTGGCAAGAAGAAGAAGAGCATAGTGAAGCTCAAGGTTGTAGTAGAAAAGCTCCAAAGGAGTTTATCGTTGGGTCGATTGAAATCAAATTCCAGTAACGAGGACTCAACATGCGTGCCGGAGGACGTTAAGGAAGGACATTTCGCGGTGATGGCTGTGTATGGGGAGGAGGAACCAAAGAGATTTGTGGTGTCATTGAGTTACTTGACACACCCAAGCTTCTTAAAGCTGCTGGAGCAAGCAGCAGAGGAGTATGGCTTCGACCATGAGGGTGCACTACCAATTCCTTGCCCTCCAGGCGAGCTTGAGAAGATATTAGATGATCAACAATGGCAGACCTCTAGTACAAGTAGTACCACTACTACTGCTGCTCGTGTTCAGTGGGGTTCTTGTAAAGCTTTGGTGCAGAGCTACTGATAATTAGTACCAATCAATGAAAAAGATTAGTTGTTTTCGAAATTTCGCACGATGTTATTAGTCCATTAAATTGCTTTTTTAAAGAGTCTATAACACTACTACTTTTCTTTTAATAGTTAAATCCCATATTTTGAAATCTAGAATACAATATCTATTAGATTTCTATTATTTACAAATTGTGCTGTTATGTAATTATTTGTTTCCAAATTGTGTCACTCTTTAATTAATGTTAATTCTCCCATTAGAAAAAGAATCTTCTTAAAATCATTAAAACACATAATTTAAGCCACCTTTTCTGGTTCTATATATAGGTCACTTTCAATGTGGGATTCCATTAATAATTTTATTTGTATATAAAATCTTACATAGAGTCCACTTCATATAATATTTTACGATCCAAACAATCTATTTTTAAAGATCATCCTTACAAAAAATTAGCTAAATCAGAAATCATTTACCTATCTAATTTTGATTAAACAAATTGACGAAGCACATATTTTTCATAAAATCATTTATTTATTTAATTAAAATTAAATAAGTAAATGATTTTTGATTTGGCTAATTTTTTTTTAAATAATCTATAAATAGAAGCTTAAAAAATAAACAATTCAGATATTATTTAAAAATAATGGGTTCATTTGCCTTATCCTACAAATAAAGATGGACGAATATAGATCAAGAAAAGATGGACGAATAGTATGAAGAAAAAAGATGGACGAACATGCACAATAACTAATAATGGTGTTTTTATATAATTATTATTACATTTTGACACATGTCAATATAGGGTGGATTTTGACTCATTTGGCATTTTTATAACTTCCAAACTGTCAGCAACGTTCCATTTCCCAATTCCATTCATTCAATATACCTTTGGTAAAATCACCTTATGGGGAGGTCTGTTTGATATCCAAAAACTGCTTAGTAACAGTCGGACAAGTGGGGAATGTTGGGATGAACTTTAAAAATTTGGGTAAAGTTGGATCTAAATGTTCATAGTTGTACGTACTTGTAAAGAACTCAAATGTGACCATGATATGATAATATGACCAAGAACTAATAACCATCTTTTGACTAACCTAGCCGGACCAACAAGGTGTAGTACAAGAATATTCACCTCTTGTCCATTGACTACGCCTTTTGACCTGATCTTAGGCCGTGACACCCTACATGGACGAACCTTGCGGAGGAAACCTTAGGTTTCGAGGCATTGGATTCTCAGCAATGTTTACAACCTCAGTCGAATTATGAAATCCCTTCTCTCCCACTTAAATGGAATTCTAGAATGGCACCTTATATCCCTGCAACGCATAAAGGTATCAAGTAAAGTAAGATGTATAAACAGAATTTAGCAATGGCTGTAATATCTACCTTTTCTTATGTCTGGTTTTGTAGTTCTTATAATTTCATTTATTCCATTTTGGTTAATTCTCACATGAAATGGAAACCATGGTACTCTATGGAGAGAAAAATAGTGGAAACTGGAAACCATGGTGTTACTTAAAAGTTAAAAGTTAGTGTTGTAGCATTACTTTTGGTTTAAATAAGGGGATCTGAATTTTGGAATTCTTCAAACAAAAGTGAAAGAAATATTACTAAATGTGTGTAGCAATACTTGGCTAGAGTGACGGTATTACCTCTTCAGTCCTGACCTTAGTCTTCATAAACAGTAGGTTCTGTTAAGTGTCAACTGCCGCATTTCCATAGTGTTCTTCTCTTTTGAGCATTTTTACTGGTTCTATTCACTTCACCCATTTTTAAAATGTTTTATTAGAAATTTACCGTCACTTATAATTGAGAAAATTTATTCAAGAATAATATTTAAAAACTAAAGAAAATGTGTTGCCATTGCCAATGTTGCGATGCTAACCAACAAGCTACATTGGATGTAAATTGTCCCCATCTTAATATTTGTGTTTATAAATCTTTACGGGTATAGAAAATATACCAACATAGTGCATGACTTTTTTCCAGATATAAAACCCTACAAATTCTCTTTTAACACTTATTTTCTTCCACAAGAAAATAAAGCAATTCCGTGCCACAAGCAATCACATGAAACTTGAAACAGAATAAGGTCAAGGAAGATAGAATTTTCATACTAGAATATGCTAGAAAAGTACAACATATCGTCTCAGGGAATAGAACAAGCCATAGGCATTGTGTCTACCTAAAATAAGTATAAAATTTAATCGCCTTGGTCATTAGCCAAGCAAAATAGTAGAGCAAGCGAAAACACGAGAACAAAAATACCCACCTACAAACTGGGTTTAGGGCATAGAAACTGCCGGGGCTCTAAACAATAACCAAGCCTCTGCACCCATTCTGACCTAGGCTTCCGTCCCAGTCCCTCTGCGTAGAGACGACCTTGCTCGGAAACAGTAGATACCCTCACTACATTGTCTCATACAAGTGTAAGCAAGGTCAACAAATTAACTACTACAAGCTTAGGATGATCTTATTATCGACTTCATTCACCTAACCCGGCCTTTCTCTTAAGGTGCTGCTTGAACTCCATAATACCACCCTCCCACCGGGTCACACTCAGATTTTCACATACCCATATCTCCTGAGCTACCTGGTTTATGAGCCTGAAATCGTGGCTAACAAGAACCAAACCCCCATCCCACTCATTCAATGCCTCGGCCAGTGAGTCAATCGTCTCGATATCCAAATGATTGGTTGGCTCATCCAACAGAAGCAAGTGGGGCTGCCTAAATGCCAACCAGGCAAAGATCACCCGGCTCCTCTGCCCATCTGATAAATTCTTCATTGGCATTACTTGTGCCTTGCCTGTTAGTCCAAACCTACCAATTGAAGCCCTCATCTTTTCTTCCTCATTTCCTGGATACTCTTTGATCATGAACGCTAAGGCAGACAGCTCCATATCAAGCTTCTCAGTCAAGTGCTGATGGAACTGAGCAATTCTAAGGTGATTGTGCCGCCGGACCATGCCATCAAGAGGAAACAATTCCCCTGTCATCAGCTTCAGGAGGGTACTCTTTCCAGCTCCATTTGGTCCAACCAGAGCTATGCGGGAGTCCAAATCAACACCAAAGTCAATATTCTTGTAGATCAGATTCTCGGGCGTGTAGCCAAATGTGACTTCAACAAATTGAAGTACTGGTGGCGGAAGCTTTCCCACATCAACAAAACGAAAGACTAGAACCTTGTCTCTGACCACCTTTTCAGTAAGCCCACCGCGCTCCATCTTTGCAAGGGTTTTCTCCTTGCTTTGTGCCTGGCGAGCTAGTTTTGCTGAACCATGCCCAAACCGAGCAATATATTCCTTCATGTTAGAAATCTGTTCCTGCTCCCACTTATACTGTTTCATCTGGTTCTCCTCTAGTTCAGAACGGGTCTGAACATACTGATCGTAATTTCCAGAGTAAATCTTCAGTTTCTTGCTCTGCATATGAATGATGTTTGTGCACACACCATTCAGGAAGTCCTGAGAGTGTGAAATCACCACCAGGATGCGCTCAAATTTCTTCAAAGTCTCCTCCAACCACACACAAGCTTCGAGATCTGTCACCAAACAAATTGAAGTCATCAAAATTCGTTATCTTCGCATAAACAAAAAACAAGCACATTTATAGATAAAATAAGTGAGCCAAAAAGTGGCAGTGCAAGGCACCCCAGTAAACTAAGTTCTCAAAAATCAGTACCATTTGAGAGTTAACCTAAAGAAGAAAAAAAAAGGAAAAAAGAAAAAAAGAAGTCCAAAACAGAAAGGCAAAGTATGGTCCACGGTTCGTTTTAGCTATAACTTACCTACCCAACAGCGAGAAACAGACACAAAGAGAACTCTCAATTGGCAACAGATGGCAGGGCATTTAGGACCCAAAAAAAAAAAAAAAGGGGTGCAATTTTAAAAGTTCGAAATCCTAAAGAGAAGTATGCATTCAAAAATGTAAATAAACCAACAAATTTAAAGAAGAGAGGAGGGGAGGGGTGGGGGTTTTAAAAGTTAGAAATCTCAAAGCCAGGCAGATTAAAAATGCATTCAAAAATGTAAAAGAACCAACAGAATAAGTAAATTTCGAGCCAATAAACTTGCCAAGATGATTGGTGGGCTCATCAAGCAACAGAATGGTTGGGTTTATAAACAGAGCACGTGCAAGTGCAATCCTCATTCTCCAGCCACCAGAAAAATCCCGAGTTTTCTTTGCTTGCATCTGCTTGTCAAACCCAAGACCATATAGTATTTCAGCTGCACGCTTCTCCGCTGTTGCCACATCCAATGCTTCCAGTCGCTCATAAATGCGTTCAAGCTGCTCTCCACCTCCATCATCCTAAAAAAGAAGTAAATTCATTACATATGTACACTAAAGTAGCAACTAGCAAGCTGCCTAACACAAAGGAAATTTTTGGTTCATACCTACCAATATTTTTTCTTTGCTTATTTACTAATAAGAAAACAAAAAATAAAAAATAAAAAATAGAAAAACTATATTTGGTTAGACATCAAAATAACTATCTATAAATTAAGAAGTTCAAAAAATATTTAAGAAAAAACTATTTATTAAAGGAAAATATTTGCCCTTTTTTATTTCCCACACATTTCATCTCTAGCCCCCCTCATCCTAGTTTTTCACCAAACGGTACAAGAGAGGTCATGCTCAAAAGGTCACCATCACCAACCAGCTCACAAGCTTGACCTGAACACCTGTGTTCCACTATTCCTCGACCAATGACAAGAGTTTCGTCACACACCCTCCATTTTCACCCTTTCTTGGGTCATCCACACATTGTTCCTCTTACAAATTACATTCTAATGACTAGCCAAGAGAACGCTTTTACATCTTGATTCTTTAAATACCAAAAGGCAGAAGGAAACTGAACTTTAAATTAACTACAGCTCACCTGAGCTGCCAATGCTTCAACTTCTTTCTCCAATTTTATCCTCTCCTCATCACAGCTAACGACAGCCTCAAGTGAAGACATATCTGAAGCTTCAATCTCCCTGCTGAGGTGATAGATATCCATGTGATCCGGAATTGGAAGCTCCCGGCACCCTATTGCAGTCAAGAGTGTAGATTTACCACACCCATTCAACCCGAGCAAACCATAACGTCTGGAAAATTACATGAAATAAACAAAATTAATATATACAAATGTATAACAAAATGACTACAATTGTGATTTGTTTTTACTTGAATAAAATAGCAAAAACAAACCTGCCATAATTTAGCTCCAGTTCAGAATCAACGATCAAATCATGTCCATGAAAAGTAACTGATAGAGACTCTATCTGCAATGATAAAGGAAAATGTTAGTTCATCACTATTATCATAGTAGTGACACAACTTGCACCCCTAATGATCACTAACACAACAAAACAAAGAGGCACCGGCGACAATTATTGAGCACAACAACAGTTATAATGAACAATGAGCCATTTGGTTGATTGTAAAGGATAATGAGAAATGACGTTGACAACCACCATGGGTGATGAACAATTAGATCAACCAACAAAAAGTTAAACAATGAAAGAATAAAAATGCTGCTGAGAACAAAATGAATGTATATGACTAACAAAAGAATATTGGTCTGCCTTCCTTACGAAGATTAAACCTTGGAACTAATGCTCTGACACCATAACCACTCTCTTTAAACACAATCCTAAAGGATTTAACTATAGCACAACACTAGTCAAATTAGCAAGCTAACAACAACGACAATACTTAATTTAGGAAGCTAAATCAAACTCCCAAGCAAACGAGGAAACTAAATACTAAAACTTACAATCCCAATTCCAATATAGTTCCATTCTCCAACAATTCTAAAATCAAGACGGAAATTAACTTCCTATGTTTTGGAATATTATGTTGCATAAACAATTCCAATTCACACACACCCACAAACTAGTACTAAGAGAAACTCCTTTATCAATTGACTGATACTAAAAGGACAAGTTTGCTCTACCACTTTAAAACAAATTTTAAAGGAATATCAACCAAAAAAATAATGATGATTTAGACGCAAAACCGAATCTAATTGTTGGTGCTCTTACGCACCACTTCTCTTACGACATCCAACCATATTTGCAGCTTATTCAAAACATTCTCCTTTCTCCTACATGCCTAACCCCCGTGCGAAAGCACAGCCTACTAGTATGATTAATTTCACCAAATGATTTTAAAATGGGTCTTAAATTATTTTTTTGAAAACATGAATAACCAAGTAAATGTTGATTCGTACTACATTGAATTTTTGTGCACCTAAATAGAAGGTTCAACTATGCTTCACTTATCTACACCCAAAGCTGCTTTTAAATTGGGAGAAACAGAAAGTCGCTGAGCAGTAAAAAAAAAATCAATTGCAAGAGTAAGACCCGGACGTTCAAATTACTCACATAATCAACAAAATCTACCAAAACCAAGCGTTTCCATTATTAAAAAAGTCATTAATTACTTCAAACCAAAAAATTCTAATCGCATGCAACAGTCAAAAACACACAAAACGAAAGGTTTCTAGAAATGAAAAAAAAAATATACACAAAATACAAATAAGATGCAAGACGAAACGACATCGTAGAATATACATACGCGGATATCTCTGGAGAGAGGGTGAGAGCAGAGCACGCCGGTGCAATTCCGATCGGATATCTGCATCGCCCCGATGCCATTGGCGAGCTTATCAGCTCCATTTTGCGACTCCGCCGCCGACTTGGACGATGCAGCCGCCACCGCTTTCCCGCCTCTCTTGGCCGCCGCCGCAGCCTTCTTCTGCGCTGCCTTCTTCTTGCTGGCGTCCGACACCATCCTTATCAGCAATCAACAACCTGAAGCATACCACAAACACAAAATTTTCAAAATAAAAAATCGATACCAATCGCAATAACATATAAACACACGCATACATATATATGAAGGAAATGAAGAATTAGAGATTTAGATGAGACGGACCTTTGGGGAGAGAAGCTCGATCGGGCAGTTGGAGTCAGATCTGGGATTGGTGCGTTTGGGCGGGGGTGTACGGTAAGTCGGTGCAGTGTCGGGTAAGAATGAAAAAAACCCGAGGTGGTGGGTTGGAGGTTTTTAGAATGGGAGGTGGGGATTTGAGGATTTTATAACGGAGGAGGGGTTAGGGTTGGGGTGAAGTTCCACGTGTTCTGGACCTATAGGCAACTCCGACACTATGTGGCTTGGGTTACGTATACGGATGTGAGTGTGTGGGTAGGTGCTTGATTTTTCTTCAAATGCGACGACGCCGTTCATTTCGAGATCAATGGCTTGGGCTTGTGAAGATGGTTTGGTATTTGTTTTTTTACTTTACAGTCTCACCTAAGCCCAAGCCCAATCCAATTCGATTTAGGGCCAACAAATACATTTCTTTATTTCTTCTACTTCATCTTAATTTGACCAATACAAGCCCAATTTTAATAAGGGGGCTTCTAAATATACCCCAAAAGGTTCTTTCCTTACCCTCCTCAATTCTTTTCTCTCATCATTCCAACTATGCAAAGGGAAAAAATTGGATTGCCCACCAGTGTTTTCTCTCTCACTCTTCCACAAGT
>QANT01006590.1:0-7500 GCA_003254885.1 Purshia tridentata
AATTCCTAGTCAAGTGGAAGGGATTGAGCGACGAAAAGACCAGTTGGGAGAAGGCCGAAGACTTACAACAGTTCCAGCAGAAGATTGAAGAGTTTCGAGCTGCACAGTCGTCGAGGACGCCGACAGATTAAGTGGGGGAGGGTGTTAGGGGTTGTTCTTGTATGCCGCAATGCTTGCTTGCCAAAGGTCATTAGTTAAGCCTTGGAAGCTTGCTTGTGTGTAGGGGTATTTGTAGCAAGTAGCAAGTTAGGAATTGTAGAGGAATTTTGTAGTATGACTCCTCAAACATGTTGATATTCCTTGGTGTAATCTGTAACTTGGCTCAGAATGCTCTTTACAGGGGGGTGACTAGTCGGTGGAATGCTGGGCTAGCTCACTAGCATAGGTAAGAGCATGCACTTGAGCCCCTGTACTCTCTTGCCATCAATATAAGAAGCATATTTATCCGATCATTTGTTGCACTGTGAGCCTTTCGTTTTGTTGTTGCCTTGTGTGATTTTTATTTGTTGCTTGCTTGGTGCTTGCACAAAAATCTCATTTATCGTGTGGGTTGTTGCCTTTCGAGGTACTCACTTGGCTGACTTGGTACCAGGGGGAGGTTAGCAAGTGCTGCACGGTCCGTCTTATTCTGTGGAAAAGTCGGCCCGTGACAGTTGGTATCAGAGCGTGGTTACGAGAATTCGGACACGATGTCTCGGATGACGAATACACAACATTTCGATTGGATCGATGGTCGGTTGGCGGAGCTTGCAGGGCTCCCAGAGAGTTTTGGTGACCTCACCGAACAGATAAAGAGTTACAATCTACCCGAGTTCATTCAAAAGGTCGAAGCCCTAGAGGGCTTGGCTGGCAGGNATGCCATGCCACACCAATGCACACGACATGCCCATTTTCACCCAAACCATGCCATGGCCCCGTTTTTTCGAAATTTCCCCGCACAAGAAGCTCACCATAGCTTAGTTATGGTATTTGGAAGGTGTTCAAAGCGACGGAATAGGTGCTGGGGCAATTTCATGTCGGGCCACTTTGCATGCCATGCCATGCGCCATGCCACGCTGCTGCACACGCTGCTGCCTGCTGCACGCTGGCTACTGCCTGCTGCACGCTGCCTGCTGCACGCTGGCTACTGCCTGCTGCACGCTGCCTGCTGCACGCTGCCTGTTGCCTGCTGCCTGCTGCACGCTGCCTGCTGCCTGCTAAACGCTGCCTGCTGCGTGCTGCACGCTGCCTGCTGCGTGCTGCACGCTGCCTGCTGCCTGCTACCTGCCGCCATGCCAGGCTGCTGCACACGCTGCTGCCTGCGGCCTGCTGCCATGCCACGCTGCTGCACGCTGCCTGCTGCCATGCCACGCTGCTTCCCACGACCATGGCAATTTTCACCCAAACCATGCCATGACCCCTTTTTATTGAAATTTCCTCGCACAATAAGCTCATCATAAATAATTTGCATTATTTAGAAGCTACTCCAAGTTATAGAACGGGTTTTTGGTGACCGGATTTTTTTATTTTATTTTTCTAATTTTTCGACTTCAAAAAAAAAAAAAAAATACTTCCCGTTCCCAGAAAATTTTGAAATGTTTTCCTGTGGTAGACTACATTTTTCTTAGCTTGCCTGCAAAAAATCTACCAAATATTCCATGTAGTGAATATTTTATCGTCCATTATGACTCCTCCCGCATGTTAAACTTCCCTGCTGCTGGCAGCACAAAGGCATAATATGCTCTATAGGGGGGTGCATACTACCTCAGTTTTGCTGAGGGCCAGTATGCATGCCCCCGCTTCCCCCTCCCGCGCCGCACAGCATATATGTAGCCTTGGATCAATGAATGTGTTGTGTTGTGTGGTATGGGTGGAGAGGGGAGGTCAACGCCTGTGCCGCTGTAGGTGCCGCCGCTCGCGGTGGTTCCGATGACATGGCCGACGACCTCCCTCGGGGGGATACGGGAGGGTGGTTAGTCGCTGTTTTGATTGCTTAGTCTAGTTTGTGCGTGCAACGAAGATCGGTGCCATCGATTTCCTTCCAATGCACGGGCAAATGCCGACAACGGTCGTCTTCGCATCGATGATTCCATTTGTCCCCCTGGGGTGGGCTGTCGAGAGGGAATGTTGCTGCTCGGATCAACTTTGTCGTCCCAGTGTGTGCAACGGAACATGGTGCCTTCAGGTTCCTTCCAATGCATGCATAAGCAACCCGACAAAGGTGGTCTTGGCATCGATGAATCCCTTTCGTCAGCCCACCGGTGCGGGCTGTCTAGAGGGAATGTTGCTGCTCGGATCAACTTTGTCGTCCCAGTGTGTGCAACGGAACATGGCGCCTTCGGGTTCCTTCCAATGCATGCATGTGCAACCTGACAAAGGTGGTCTCGGCATTGATGAATCCCTCTTCTCGTCCCATCAGAGTGGGTAATTGTCGCTCGAATTTCCTAGTCATGCATGCGTGTGCAATGGAGCGTGGTTCCTTTAAACGGCCTTCCATTGCATGTGGGTGTCGACAACGGTGATCTTGGCATCAATTATTGCACCCGTCCCCCCGAGTTCCCCCCGCGCCGTTTTTGGTTGCCTTCAGAATGGTGGATGTGCGGCGAATCGGATTGCTTATGCTTGCCTGGGCGGAGCCTTTGTGGGCAATGCACAAGCATGTCGACGATGGCACCTTGAGCAGCCGCGATGACATCCCACGACATTGTGTTCTTTATTCTCATGCCTAGCGATGCGGGCTCGGCTCTACTCGGCGTGCCACATACGTAGCTATCCTTCGGGCTAGTTAATTTGGGGTTCGTTTGGTGGTGCTGGGCTTTGTTCACGTGACGGTGTGTGAGTGGCTGTTGGATTGAATGTGTTGGCAGGCTCCATGCTTGGGCATCGAACTGTCTGCACATACTCCTCTTCAGTGATGCATCAAGAGCTCCTTCTGCCTTGTGCGTGCGTGGGTTCCTGTTTTTGCTACCTTATTTTGACGGAATGTTGCCTCTCGTTGTCCCTTTTCCTTCTCGCCCCTTTGGGTTGCGAGGAGGACAGTGTAGTGGTGCCCGTGTCCCGACTAAGACCTGCATTGTTGGGTTTTTGTGTCGGTCCACGTGTTGTCACTCGATCTCTCGGATGCAGAACACGTTGCGGGCGCAGGGTCTTCGGCCCCTTGACGTCCAAAACAAAGCGTTTTCCGCTAGACANGCGTTTTTCGCTAGACACGAACGACAGTCGCGTGCATTGCGGGCTTTTGACATTCGCGGCCACTAGTCCCGCATCGCTCTGACGTCGCGAAGGAATGCTACCTGGTTGATCCTGCCAGTAGTCATATGCTTGTCTCAAAGATTAAGCCATGCATGTGTAAGTATGAACTAATTCAGACTGTGAAACTGCGAATGGCTCATTAAATCAGTTATAGTTTGTTTGATGGTATCTGCTACTCGGATAACCGTAGTAATTCTAGAGCTAATACGTGCAACAAACCCCGACTTTTGGAAGGGATGCATTTATTAGATAAAAGGCTGACGCGGGCTCTGCCCGTTGCTCTGATGATTCATGATAACTCGACGGATCGCATAGCCATCGTGCTGGCGACGCATCATTCAAATATCTGCCCTATCAACTTTCGATGGTAGGATAGTGGCCTACTGTAAGACCCTCGCAAGGTCTCTTGCGACCACAAGCCTCGACATAGGAGGGATGTCGAGCAAGGTGCGCCAATGTGACGAGAGTGCACCTCGGCGGATATCGGAAGTAAAGGGATGTCGAGCAAGGTGCGCCAACGTGACGAGAGTGCACCTCGGCGGATATCGGAAGTAGTACAGGCAAAGTGTCAGACACTTATGCCGAAGATTGCACACAAGCGATACATGGCGAGGCATGCAGCGGAAGCGGGCAGCTTGTGCATACATGTGAAGCGACCACCGAAAGACTTGGTCAAAGGAGGTGGAAAAGATCTCTTGGTCAAAGGAGGTGGAAAATATCTCATGGTGGATGAATTCAATTTGGACTTGGCAACCTTGTGTGAACACAAGTAGGCAAGTGGGCAAGTGGCCTTTGTGTGTGTGAATGCAAGGTGGCATAACAAGTTGGAAAGTGGTGCATCCACTTGCACTAGTTGGCAAGTGATGGCAAGTGGTGGTGACCACTTGCCTAAGTTGGTAAATCGGTTTTGCCAAGCTATCTCTATAAATAGCTTGGAGGAGGCAAGCTTATAGAGTTAGACAATTTCGGGTGGGAATTGTAAGAGTGTTAGTGAGAGAGAAACACAATTGTATTAAGTGTGTAATCTTGTATGTCCTTGATTTGTTATCAATAAAGGTTGGAAGTTGATTTTCCGTAAACACTTGTTGCATACTTTACTATTGTGTCACGTAAACACTTGTGGAAAGGCTGAGTGTGAGGCAAGAGTGCGTCACGCTGCCATAACTTGGGCAGTTTGTGCGATTTGATAAGGTCGAAAATTTGTCCTTGTTACAGTTGGTATCAGAGCTTGGGTTTTCGGTGAACTCAAGTAGCTATGGCTGAAACTACGAAGGATCGGCTTGCTAGAATCGAGAGGTGGATCAGTACCCCTTTGACGGAAAATGCTCGTAATTTGGGAGTGCAGTGCGCATCTTTGAGAGATGACAGTGATGCCTTACGAACAAACCTTGATGCTTTTGTCGAAGAATCCAATGGCAAATTGGCGGCCATGGTGGAAGATATTGAGTCCATAACCGAAGCCTTCAAAGAGAATTTGAAGCTTGTTGAAGACGATGTAGCCTTGCTAAAGAGAGCTATTGCTGGCCAAACTACGGATGGAGAGCCTAGATCGAAGATCAGAGTTCCTGAACTTAAGCAATTCAATGGTGATTGAAATGCTAAGGATCTCGAGAATTTTGTACGGGACATGGAGCAGTACTTTAGAGCTGCTCATGTATCCGAAGGCGAGATGGTTTCCGTGACTAGCATGTACCTTGTGGGAGATACCAAGTTGTGGTGGCACACAAGGATGGCTGATGATGCTAGTGCGGGAAGGCCCGTGATCGAGATATGGGAAACCTTGAAGAAGGAATTGAGGGATCAATTCCTCCCTGGCAATACGGCGTGGCTTGCAAGGGAATCTCGTAAAAACTTGAAGCATACCAGCTCGGTGTGCGGTTATGTGAAAGAATTTAGTTCGTTGATGCTTGACATCAAGAACATGTCCGAAGAAGACAAGTTGTTCAATTTTATGAGCAGCTTGCAAGGATGGGCACAAGCAGAACTGAGAAGGCAAGGTGTGCATGACTTGCCTACTGCTATATCGGTGGTTGAAGCACTTGTTGATTTCAAGTCTAGTGGTTCCTTGTTTGAGAAGAAGAAAAATGATGGCAAGAAGGATGTCGGGAAGGCTTCTAGTTCCAAGAAGAATTCGTGGAAGAAGAACAAGGAATGGAAGAAGCCGGAAAACTCAGATAGATCCAAAATTGGTGCTAGTTCAAGTGGAAATGACGCCAAGCAAAAAGGATGCTTTTTCTGTGGTGGCCCTCATATAGTGAGGGACTGCCCCAAGAGGAAGAAATTAAGTGCCCTCGTTGCTGAATCAAAGGACGATGCACCCCGTGAAGAAGCGGTGCAAGTTCGGATGAACCCACTACGATTGACGGCTATCACTTCAGCCCCAATACAACCAAAAAGCGGCTTGATGTATGTAGCTGCAAAAGTGAACCAACAAGAGACGCGCACCATGGTGGACAGCGGTGCCACCAACAACTTCGTTGCCTTGAGAGAAGTTCAAAGGCTTGGTTTGAGTCTTACTCAAAGTTTAAGCATGCTGAAAGCGGTGAATTCAGCAGCAGCCCCTATTAGTGGGACAACGACGGTGACGCTTAATGTTGGCTCATGGGAGGGATGGTGCACGATGATGGCCATCCCGATGGATGACTTCGATGTTATTTTGGGAATTGATTTCCTAGTCCACGCCAAGGTCTCTTTGATGCCTTGGATAAGTGGAATGTTGATTGCGGATGGAAACATTCCATGCTTTGTTTCAGAAGTAGATGTGGGCAAGGAAAAGAAGGCAGCACAGCAGCATGGTTTACAATCGCCTATGCAAGTTGCGAAGGGGTTGAAGAAGAAGGAAGTAACATACTTGGCAGCCTTGGTGGAGATCAAGCAAGATCAAGTTATTGATGTTCCAGATTGTGTAGCGGAACTTTTGGAGGATTTTTCAGACGTGATGCCTCCAAAATTGCCAAAGCACCTTCCTCCCCGACGCGAAATGGATCATAGGATCGAATTGGTGCCTGGTGCTCGGCCTCCTGCACAAGCTCCTTATAGGATGGTACCTTCAGAATTGGCGGAGCTGCGGAAGCAATTAGATGAGTTGTTGGATGCTGGCTTGATCCAACCTTCGAAAGCTCCCTATGGTGCTCCCGTTCTATTTCAAAAGAACGCGGATGGATCCTTGAGGATGTGCGTGGACTATCGAGCATTAAACAAGGTGACTTGCAAAAATAAGTACCCTGTCCCTAATGTTTCAGATTTGTTTGATCGATTGTCCAAAGCTTCTTATTTCACGAAGTTGGATCTATGTTCGGGCTATTGGCAAGTACGCATAGCTGAAGGAGATGAAGCTAAAACAGCTTGTGCTACGAGGTACGGCTCGTATGAGTTTCTTGTTATGCCGTTTGGGCTAACCAACACCCCGGCTACTTTCTGCAATCTAATAAACGACGTCCTTTATGAGTATTTGGATTCGTTTGCTGTGGTTTATTTGGATGACATAGTCATTTATAGTGATTGCTTGGAGAATCAATTAAAACACCTTCGGTTGGTTTTCTCGCGGCTTAGAGATTATCAGCTCTACGTGAAGAAGGAGAAGTGTGAGTTTTGTTGCCAAGAAATTATGTTCTTGGGACATTGGATCAGTAAGGGCAAGATTCGGATGGATTTAAGGAAAGTGAAGGCCATCCTTGATTGGGCAGCACCTACCAAAGTAACGGACTTGAGATCATTCCTTGGGTTAGCAAACTATTATCGGCGTTTCATCAAAGATTATTCGAAGAAGGTGAATCCGTTGACAGATTTGCTACGGAAGAATGTCAAGTGGTGTTGGACCGAAAAATGCGATGAGGCATTTGAAGAAGTGAAGCATCTAGTGGCTTCGGAACCTATTCTTAGGTTGCCTGACTTCGAGTTACCCTTTGAAGTTCATACAGATGCTTCTGATAGGGGCACTTGCCGGTGTGTTGATTCAAGAGGGGCATCCGATTGCCTTTGAAAGTCGGAAACTGAAGGACGCCGAGCAGCGGTATTCCACTCATGAGAAAGAGATGGCCGCTGTTGTGCATTATTTGGATACTTGGAGGCACTATCTGCTAGGTGCCCCATTTACGGTGGTGACTGACAACGTTGAGAATACTTACTTCAAATCTCAAAAGAAGTTGTCTCCAAAACAAACACGTTGGCAAGAATTCTTGGCAGAGTTTGATTTTGTGTGGGTGCACAAGCCTGGAAGGCAAAATTAGGTTGTGGATGCACTAAGCCGCAAAGAAGTACAAGAGTTTG
>QANT01006591.1:0-43277 GCA_003254885.1 Purshia tridentata
CTTAGTACTATTTAAAATAATATTAAATAGAAGTTCGTTTAATTGACCGAAAATAAAGCTCTCACTGTACACTTGGATTCAAACTCTCTCCCCTTCTTATAATAAAAGAAAAAAAGTAGTCTTAGAAAAGTTTATTTAATTGTAAGTGCTAAATAGAAGAGAATAAATTAGTTTGGGGCCAAAATTCTTATTTAGCGGGCATTTGGACACTCATCTATTTTTACTTCTTAATTTATTTTATAAATCGAATTGTGACCATATAGCAATCACCTCATTGTGAGGGCTAAATGTCACATCTTACTTCATTTGTTCCCTTGTTAATATTATGAATTCCATTTTTAGGTTTAACAATGTAGTCTCTAAACTCTATGACCTAAATTCTAACCTTCAAACCCCTTATAAATCTTAAGTTAATTTGTATAAATTGTATGCAATTGCAAAGAACTTATATTCCTTTTTTTTTTTATTCGTTATTTTTTATTATAATCTTATTTAAAAAATTTAACAATTGAGGTTGAAATTCCATGCACCATAAGCAAAACACATTTCTCTTTAACCCGAGGTTTGAAACGAGTCCGGCTCAAATTGAAGCCTCCCATTGGCTCCAGCCCTCTCTCTCTCTCTCTCTCTCTCTCTCTCTCTTTATAGTTAATGATTCATAAGTACACTTTTGATTTTCATTGATACATTAACTCACCTAATTTTGTTATGATTAAAAGATTGACCACTAACTTTGTTATGACAAATAAGTTCGCGTTATAATCTTACAACATTATATTTTCAACAAGCATTTCAACACTCCTTTGTGAGATTTCTAAATCTTATTTTCATTGTTATCAGTAACAACTATATGCACGTGTTGTTGTAACCAATAGTACAATCATATTTTTTATTTTTAAGATGTGTTTTCTTCTTTAGACTTCTATGTATTATTTTTGTATAGTTTTGTATTAATATTCGACAAGCAACATGTAAAGAAGTATCATGTGAATGACTATATTTTACATAAAATACAAAAAAATTAGCAAATGGGCCTTCAACTTATATATATTTTTTTGAAAATAAAATAAAATTCAGGGAATGAGAGGGGGATCAAAATGGAATTATATTATTTGAGCTAGAATTAAATTAACCTCAACTACTTGCTTTTACTTTTGTACTGCTATTGCATCAGGTTTACAAATTAGTCAACTAAATTTATAATTTTTCTTTAAGAAAAATATATTTTAATCATAATATAATTAAACTTTTTCGTAAAAAGAAAATTTTTTTTTAGACCTGCCATTACCAAGGCCTCTAATAACCACCACATAGTTTTCTTTTGTTCTACCCAAAAAATATGGTTTTTTTTGGTGTCATTAGCTGGTGTCTTATTTATTGTATATGTGAGCACCAATTTCGACTGGTATTAATATGAATTAAGATTCTACTTTAAGAATATGTTCACGTTTAAGTCCAACTACTACACTGTTTATTGGCCAATGCTGATTCTTAAATATTAATTATTTTTTATTTATATAATCAAAATTTGTGATCTCTTGGGTATTATTTGAAAGTGGTCCGCAAAGAAACAATTAGTTTTAAAAGATAAAATTTAATTTTTCTTTTTGTTTAATAATCCAATAATATAATATACAGCTTACGTTAATATATATAGATTGTAAATCTAAATTACACACAGGTCAATTCACAATTTAAATTTATAATTTAATACCATAAATACTTTATGCTGTCGAATTATATGATAATTGAAAATTACTTCTTAAACATATAGAAATGGTCACTCACTGATCTCCAAGGCCTTGGGTTTATGTCTCTTTTTTTTTGAAATAAAATTCTTAAATTACTTATGTTGTAAGACTGTTTAAATATAGTAAACATTACTCCATAAATTCTTAGCTTTGAAGCAGGACCCTTAATTTGCGGTTTAGGGCCGGCCAGCAAGAAACATGCACGTAGAGAAGACAAAGCATTAAAGAAAATTCCATATGAAAGAAACACCAAAGAAATTCCATATAAGATGTGACAAAACATAGTGGGTTCTGCAGTCTTCAACGCTTGCCATATGGCACAAATATATGTGATCTCAATGTCCCCATCACCTATATATGTCCAATTGGCCATCGAATATTCCTCATTTCTCTTACCAATTTATTAGGCATTATATCAACTGGCTCATAGTCTAATCAATGTCCAAGTCCAATGGTCCAATCCAGTCTTCAGCTGAAGCATTCAAGTGAATATTATATCCATGGTTTTTTAATAAAGTCAAAAATTTCATATTTATTTGTTCAAAATGATACTTTTTGTTTCATTGTTGTTAATATTACTAGGGTGTCATAAATAGTGTCAATGCATGTCATCATGCCTGTGTCTCATGAGTCTTTTGGCATGTGAATAGATCCCTTGAGAGAACTGCATGCTCAATTAAGAAATGCAATTCCTTCAATATTGTAACAATCCCACTCAAATTTTATTAAAAATTAGAAATTTTTATTGTTGTGTACTTACCAAGTACAAAAAAAAAGTTGAGTCATAGACCCAAAAAATGTTTTTAAACTATAACTTATTTATGGATTTACTCTCTTAAACATACCTTCTTTTTTTTTATTTTACCCCTTGAAAGTTAAATTCTCCCACTTTACCTCCTAAACTTGACAAATAACCCACAATAATCAAGTTTTGTCAACTTCACCCATTGGTCCAGTTTTTATCTCAACTTTGGCCAAAAGTTTGACCCATCAAAGCTCCACCAAAATCAGCAAGCTTATACTCGTTTTGAAGCTTTGTATTTCCTCTTTACAACCATATAAAGATCACTCAAAATGAAACTCCAGAACTTCAGATAATGGATGAAGTTGAAGATATAGATGAGAGTGTAAAGTTCGAGGGACCAAGTGGGAGATTTAATTTTCAGGGAGTAAAGTGAAAAAAAAAGTATGTTTTAGGGGACAAATTCATAAATAAGCCTTAAACTATTTTGAAGACAATAATAAATTTGTAGTTTAATTGGAAGTATTTGAGATTGTAAAAATTTTTGGGTGAATTAATTTAGGAAATGGATGAACATACCCTTATATGAAAAGTTTGGGTTTCAAAAGGAATTTAATTGGAAAGTATTTAAAAATTACAATCTTGGCATGGTTGAATATAGCTTGAACTCATGAGCGCGTAGGTGAAAACGGATTGTGAATTAGAGTTACGTGAGACACAATTATGAGCAATTGAAGTCAGAGGGCAAAATGGTAAATTTTCACGTCAACTATTATAAAACCCAATATATATAACACCCCAAATTTTCGACTTATGGAAATTTTGCCACTTAGATTTTTCAACCTTGTTCTTAAGGTTTATTTAAAGGAATTAGAGTTTTTCTTAAGCTTTGATTAACTAACTTGGACGTTTAGCTGTGGATCTCGAGTTTAGTTGTATGAAATTGAATTTGTGGAGAAGAAAATTCAAGAGTTTGGTGATTATTAAGTTTATTTTCATTTTTTGGAATTAAATTATGAGAGGAGGACTTTTCATAATTTTTCTGTAAATGATTTGACTATTTTGAGGTCATAGATAAATAGTACTTGATGAGACGAGTCCGTAAGATTTTTCATGGAATTATTTGTAGTCCCAAACTATTTTTGGTGAATTTATGAAGTTGGAAAAAATAGAAACAAAATAGGAAAAAGAAAAGAATTGAAATTTGGTGACTGAGAGTGACACGATATAACGTGGCGTGCACGAATTGGCCCAGTGCATTTGATGAGGCATCAGGTGGTTACACAAAAGGTGATTACATAAAAGGCGCCGTGAGCTCTTTTGCATCAAATCTGTCACTTTCTTTTAATCAGAATTGTTGAGGTTCATTAAATGGGATTTAATTCCAGCCATCCAATCTACGTAAGGGACTAGTCAAGCCAAATCGGGTCATTACGACCCGCATGTTCTTCAAATGGGTCACCCGGATTCATTTCCTTATACAAATCAAGTAGTCTGGCCAGGTTTTTCTTACCCAATTCGTGTTTTTGTGTTGTTTTTTCACTAGCTTGTTTTGCACTTTTAGTGCATTCTATCCCATACTGATAACTAACTATTTTTTTCCACCTTCTTGTACCTATAAATAGAGACCCTTGTACCCCATTTTTTTTGTTATTTGGCTCACATTTAGAGGAGTTTCAAGGCCATGGAAGTGTCCTTAAAGGTTTGGTTGAAGTTAGAAAGGTTGTAATAGGTTCGTGTTTAGGTGGAGCAGCTAAAAGAAAAAGATTATTGAAAAAAAGCCCCAGAGGAGCGGTCCCATAGCCATAGGATTGGTCCTACAGGGGCTATGGCACCTTTTTTGGGCTTCCAGGTTCTTGGAGGACCGGTCCTCTAGGTAGAGAACGGGTCCTACACATGGCCTTTCACATTTTTTCCTAGTCTTAGGGGGTTTTAAGCTTCCTACTTCAATTGGGTTTGTTTTCTAAAGACTTATTGTGTATAAATAGGACCTTTAAGCTCTAGAAACCTAGAGAATTTGAATTTTCAAGAGCAAATCTTGAGGATTCTTGGGAGACACATAATCAATATTGGTTAGATCAAGATTAATTACTTAATCTTGGGTGAGAAAGCTAGTGTTCTTAGTAAACACTTTGAGAAAGGGTGTACAAAGGATTTGCGAATTGGGTTATGTGATTTATTCCAATTGTAATCTTGTACTTATTTATTCTCATAGTGAAGAACGGAGATCTCTCTCGGGGATGTAGACAAAAATTTTGCCAAACCTTGTAAAAGCTCGATGTGATTATGTGTGCTTGTTTTTTTCTTTATCTGTCTTATTTGACTTTATGATTTTTCTATTTATCAAATATATTACTTGTGTGTGACAGTGAGAGTTTGAATTTAATTCCTAAACTATTATCAGCAATTGGTATCAAAGCTCTAGGTTCAAGGGTTTCCATGTTTATTGATCGAGGATAGTTTGTCATGGTAGCGGGAAGTAGTAGTGTTTTATCTTTTAAGGTGGAGCAATTTGATGGAAGAGGAAACTTTACTCTATGGCAAAAGAGAGTGAAAGATGTTTTAGTCTCACAAGGGTTGGCACGCGTCTTGTATGGAAAGGAGAAAGGAAAGCCAGCAAAGATGGCAGATGATGATTGGAAAGACTTGGAAAGCAGGTGTGTAAGCACGATTCAGCTTTATATTGCCGATAATGTTATCAACAATATAGATGAAGATTCTGCCCCAGAATTGTGGAAGAAACTAGATAAGCTTTATTTAGCTCAAAAGACCATGGCCACAAAGTTGAATATGAAGCGAGGCTTATATAAGCTGAAGATGGAGGCATGTGCAAATCTCATGGATCATATGAACGTGTTCAAAGGACTGCTGAATCAACTTGAAATAGTTGGTGTAAAGATTGGGGAAGAAGATTAGGCCCTCTTACTTCTAACATCACTTCCTAATACATATGACAACATAGTGGATATATTCTTGTATGGTAAAGATACATTGAATACTGAGGAGGTCGAGTCAACTCTCTTGTTTGGTGGAAAAAGGATGAAAGTTGAGGATAAAGACTCTTTGTTTGTTGCTCATGGTCAAAGAGGAAGGCAAATAGCGAAGGGTTCTAGTGATAGCAATGCTAGATCAATAGGCAGTGGTAAGGGCCGACAGTGCTATAAGTGTAAAGAGTGGCGACACATAAAGAACGATTGTCTAATTTGGAACAAGAAGGACGATGATGGCTTTACGACGGTAGCGAACTGTGATTTATCTAGAGAACTTCTTACAATCTCTAGAGGTAACACTTCTTCTCAAGGTGAATGGATATTGGATTCAAGTTCTACTTATCATATATGTTCTAGTAAGGAATATTTTGAAGAGTTTCAAGAATCAAAGAGAGGATCTTTCTCTTTGCCTAACGAGTCCAAGGTTGACATCATGGGAATTGGAATGGTGAAGATCAAGATATTCAATGGGATGGAGTTGCTTATGTCCCAAAGCTACAAAGGAATTTGATATCCTTGAGTAGGTTGCATGGTCCTAATGAAGGAAGAGAAGTGTGGTGGTCTATATCATTTGATAGAAACTCAAATCTCGTTGGTTGGTTAAAAACAAAATGCACAAGAAATCAAGCGCTTAAGGAATGTCTCGTTTGCAGGTATAATAGAGACGGATGTGACATGTTTCCAAGATTTAAACATTGGTGAAAAAGGAAATTATTCTGGTGAAGGGGGCGAATCGAGGTCCTTCTTTGGTGCTAACCGATAATTGGTTATACGAAACAACTACACATAGGTATTGGCCATGCGAATCAAGGAAGGACCAAAGTGTTGCTTGATTTGGGTTATGTGTAATTGGTGCATAGCAAGGCCAATGGTATTTTTTTTTTTTTAATGCAAGGTAATTTGCATGGTATGATCTCCAAGGTGGAGATTGTTGTGTTTTGGCTCACATTCGGACGTGTTTCAAAGCTATGGAAGTGTCCTTCGAGGTTTGGTTGAAGTTAAGTAGGTTGTAGGAGGTTCGTGTTCAGGGGAAACGACTAAAAGATGAAGATTTTCGAAGAAAAGCCCAGAAGACAGGTCTCATGGCCATGGGATCGGTCCTACAACGGCTATGACACTTTGTGGGCTTCCAAGCTGTTGGAGGACCGGTCCTACATATGGTCCTCCACATTTTTTTTAGTTTTAGGGGGTTTTAAGCTTCTTACTTCATTTGAGTTTGTTTTCTAAAGACCTATTGTGTGTAAATAGTACTTTTAAGCTTTAGAAACCTAGAGAATTTGAATTTTAAAGAGCAAATCTTGTGGATTTTTGGGAGACATACAATCAATATTGGTTAGATTAAGATTAGGTAATTAATTTTGGGTGAAAGAGCTAAGGTTCTTGGTAAACACTTTGAGAGAGGGTGTACAAGGGATTTGGGAATTCAGTTATATGTTTTATTGCAATTGTAATATTGTACTTGTTTTTTCTCATAGTAAAGAATAGAGATTTCTCCCGGGGACGTAAGCAGGAATTTTGCCAAACTTCGTTAAATCTTGATGTGATCGATTGTGTGTGCTTGTTTATTTGTCTTCTTTGACTTTATTATTTTTATCTTCATCGAATTTATTACTTGTTGAGTGACGATGGGAGTTTGGATTTGATTCCGAAACTATTATCAACAATTTTCACTTGCACGCAGCACTAAGTAAAATTTGAGTTACTCACTCCTTGATTTGTTTCAGAGTCTCCCAAGAAGAAACATACCAAAAGAGAAGAAAAGTCCCATAGTCTAAAAGTGGTTGTTTTGGAGAGCCAGTCCTAGGAGGAGGAGTCCAAGGGTCTAGCTAAGGAGGTCTACAATCGAGTAAGTGTTTCTAACCTTTTTTTTTTTAGGTAACGAGAAAACCTTACCAACCCAAAAATAAAAAAGACTAGCTCTTAACAAAACCACTGCTGGAGAGTCCTATAGAATCTGCGAAAAGAACTAAATCACAATCATGAGGGGGAACCTCAAACACAGAGAGGTCAAGATCCCAATAATGTCCCATATGAGCAAGACAATTAACAACCATGTTCTTCTCCCTAAAAATGTGAGAAATGGCCATACTGCCAGTCATGCCCCATGAACTTCCTATACGCTGTCACAAGAAGCCAAAGGATGAATAGAAGACATATCACAAGTGACCAAGTAAATAGCTAAATTGGAATTAGTTTCAACCTGGATAGCACGAAATCCGTTATCCTAAGCCACTCTTAAACTATGATAAATACCCCAGAGCTTAGTAGAAAGAACTTCTCCTCTACTAAGATTAGAAGCAAAACCAATCTCCAAATGACCATGACGTACAGTCTCTCAAGGCACCACCAGCACTGATATGTCCAAAGTTACCACATCGACTCCCATCAATATACAACTTAACCCAACCCTCAAGATGAGAGGACCAACTAAGATGAATAAGAGACTTAGAAGGATTAGCACTAGTAGTATGTACCTCAAACCATTCCTTGGCATAGGAAAGAACAATTGGTCCGACATGCAAAAAATTGGCCTTAGGCTTGGCATGCAAACAATTGGCCTAGTATGTTCCTCTCGTACTAGGCTATCATGGCCAAGGCCCGGCATGTAAGTTATCACCTTAGTTGGACAAAGAGTGAGAACAAAGCCATCATAAAAAATCGACATAGCTAGCCATTTCAAAATATACTAGCAAGTAAAACAAAACATCAGCCTGCATTTCAAACTAGTAGAAGTTTTGGTTTTGGAAAGAAGGTTAGAACATAGCCAATCAAAAAAACTAAAGCAGGAGGAATCTAACAAAGCAACAGGCAAAGCCAAGTTTTTCCAAATAGCATGAGATCTCCCACAATCCTTGAAGGATTGCTGAATAGATTCAAAGGTGTGAGAGCAAAAGGGACAAGATGATCAGAAGTCATGCGTCTCTTACATCGTTGCTCATTAATAAGAAATCTATCCAAACACATCAACCAAAGGAAGTGTCTAATCTTAGGAGGGATGTTAAGCTTCCAAAGAAAAAGCCAATACCAATTAGTCAGATTGTCAGAGCCAATAACCAGAGAATAAGTTGCGCTAACAAGAAAAGAACTAGAAGAACTGCCATCCCAAACACAAGAATCAATACAATCTCCCTCAAGATTAATATGAATAGTAGTGATATGCTCCACAATAGAATCTAGGAGCCAAGTCTTAAGCAGAGGAATATTCCAACTTTGTTTAGTAAAAAAACTAGCTACAGGCAAGGAACGGGACTGAACTGGAACATTCAATAGAGCATGATCCAACAGATTCCCAAAAGATGTCCATTTATCAATTTGAAAAAAGGTCTGAACACCTATCCCTAACCTCCAAAACAAACCCTCTTTAAGGAACTCAGTCCTATGTAAAACCCCTTTCCAAGTGCTAGAAGCATCATCAATTTTAGAAGAATCCAAAATAGAAGCAAACCCTTCTTTAAGATATTCATTTTTAAAAGAGAGAGCCCATAAACCCTCATCATGCTGCAAAAGCCTCCAACTAGCCTTACCTAGAAGGGCTTGATTCATCACTTAAGCAGATAGACTTGGCTCCACTTAACCAAATTAGTTTATACTTATTAGTAAAAAAACCTCAGAATAATTTTTATTAAGTCTATCCAATTGCATACAAATAAAAGCAAGTAATTTGGCTATCTGCATGGAATAAATAGGAATTTCCGTAGAGACATACTAAATCAAGATAGCTCTGCTAGATAAGGAAAGAGGATTAGTCTTCCAAAAGGCAAGGCTATTCTAAACTTTTTCCACAATACCTTTATAAATAGTTTTAGTGAGCCTTGAATGCACCAAAAGAACACCTAGATACCTACTTATTTATTTTTAGGCTTTTAATTTTAGTCTTTTATGCTTAGATTAAGTGTGTAAGATTTAGATATTAATTAAATATGCTTAATTGTAGCCTTACAACTTGGAGATTTATTTAAAGACTAATGATATCTTAGGATTAGCATATTTTGTTAAACGAATTAAGTTGGATTTAATTTATTATTCAAGCTTCACTAATTATCGATGCATTTTAGAGATTATGCTAATTAATTAAGATGCTTGGATAGTATAGGTTTGACTTGTTCCAAACTAACTCCTAAAGTTTTCTAATGACATATGACTTAAAAGGAAAAGGTCATTATGAGATATTGTTGAACTTAACTTTTGGCTAAGTTGTTGTTTATCAGACACTAAAAACACCAGTTACCGAAGAATTTCTTTGCAATGTGACAAGAAGAATTAGAGAATGGATTCGAATTGGATAGGGAAGAGAATACATGAAGAGCATTGGATTCCAAGTAGAGGATTTATCTGGAATTTGAGTTGGATTCCAATTTGGAGCAAAAGCTAGAATTTGGACAATAGCCAGAGTGGCCGCTGGCTGGTGAGGAGTACTAGATTCCAGATTTGGATAACTATAATGAAGTTGGTGAGCCATGATGAAACGGGTGAGATAAGAGGAGTATCAAATCCATTTTGCATCTGACAAAAATCCAGAAGCAGAACATAACCATGAGATAGACAATTCATCCTCTTCATCTGGTTCCTCCTCTAGTGAAAAGGAATGACCCGTACCTCCTGTATATCCTGGACATAATGATCTTGAAGATACTAAGGAGGATGCTATTGATGAGAACGAAGACTGAATGGTGTTTTTCACATTTTAGGATATAAAATTAGATTCTTTCATGGTGCCGGTCCATTATGGATTTTTCAATTTTGGTTGCAAGTGTACTTTCTGAGTGTTGGTCACCCGTTTCTCTTCCTATTGACCGGATCCTCGACTATGCCTTAGTTACGGCCGAGGTCCATCCTTGGGTGAGACAAGAGGAGTATCAGATCCATTTTGCATCTGACACGGATCCAGAAGCAAAACATAACCATGAGGTAGACACTTCATCCTCTTCATCTGGTTTCTCTTCTGGTGAAGAGGAATGGTTAGTACCTCCTATATATCCTAGACATGATGATCTTGAAGATATTGAGTAAGATGCTATTGATGAGGATGAAGATTGAATGGTGTTTTTCATAGTTTAGGGTCTAAAATTAGATTCTTTCATGGTGTCGGTCCATTATAGATTTTTCAATTCTGGTTGCAATTGTACTTTTTGAGCGTCGGTCACCTGTTTCTCTTCCTATTGACTAGATCCTCAACCATGCCTTAGGTACGGCCAAGGTCCATCCTCACTTAGTGAATGATTGCTTCAATTTCTTCTACAAACTGGCCGATCGTGAAGAGGATCAATTCCCCCCTTGTGTTTTTCGATCAGCTCCTGCCTTCCTTGTCCTGGAACTGTCTCTCGATCTCCTAGTTCTTGGAATTTAACATGATCGACTACGTGATTTACGGGCTTCCTACTTGGTCACCCAAGATTTACAGCGCAGCTTGTTGGCCAGGGGTAACTACAAGGCCGAGGTCAAGGTTTATCATTCCAACTTTGTTGCCCACCAATTTGGTTTCACCTAGTCTTGCTCAGTCCCCTACCATGCCTCCTTCAACAACATTAGCTCCTAAAGATGACAATTTAGGCAATACAACCAAGGATTTGTGGTGACGACTAAGTTAAAAGAAGCCAAAGCTGCTATGGCCTTGGTTGTGTGGCCGATTGTTGTTGATGCGACCAAGGCCTTTAGCACTTGGTGTTTAGAGCTTATCGGTCATCGTTTTGAAGATCTGACCCTGGATGCTGCTTTGAAATCTTTAAGGGGTCTCCACATCACCCTATCTGGTTGTTCTAAAGCTGTTGCTAATGAAGCGGCCGAAGTTGATCAGGTCGATGATGAACAAGGTATAAAAGATTTATTTCCAAGTTTTCTCAAGTCCCTTTTTTTTAATATATACATACTTACGATTGGTTTCCTTTAAATTAACCTGCTACCACTACTACTAAACTTGTTGTTACAAGATCTTCTAGCCTTTCGACTACTCCTATGAGTCTTTCTGGCCCGGTCAAAGCAAAGCGGAAGGCTGTTGCATTGAGCCCAAGGCAAAAGAAAAAGAGAAGTGAATTGGCCGGACCTATTTTGATGAAAGTGGCTCAACCTTTGGCCGCGACCCTAGAAGAAACCGTGTAGGAGCAGGTGGTTGGTTTGGAAATTTTTGCACCTCCAACTACTTCAACCGTTGAAACTTCAACCTCTTTAGTCCCACTGCCAGGGTCGCCGCTTCCCAACCTTTTTTATTGGTCCTTGAGAATGTAGTCCATCTTTCAACTGCCTCTTTTGCGTTTCCTACCATTGTTACTACTGGTCCAATAGTGGTCACGGTGGTCGTTTTTTATGATACGGCCAATGAAGAGAAGGATGTGGAAGCATAAGGGTGGAAAGGATGCAGAGGAAAAAGATGAAGGAAAAGACAACAGCCATAAGGCTGAGGAGAGTGAATCTGTGAGCTACTCTTCTATTTTCTTGTTCTGTCTTTATTTGTTTCCTGCCTTTGTGCTAATCCAATTTTTCGTGTGCCTTGTGATCTTTTCTTTGATGTTTCTAAGATTAGACAGTTTAGCAAACAACACAAAAACAATAGCAGCACAAGTAAAACACACAAAGAACACCAAGATTTGTTCTCGAGGTTCAGCTAACTTTGACTACGTCCCTGTGTGATCCTTAGAGAATCACAATTGCACTATAAAGATTAGAAATAGATTACAAGAGCTTATTGAAATCGTAAAACTAACCCTCTACTCTTAACTCCTTCTTTCTCTCATATCACTCTTGAGTTCTGCCTTTCTTCAAAACTTATGAAGACTTATCTCCTATCACTCTTAAGTTTCTACCTTTCTTCAGAACTTATGAAAACTTGAGAAACTCTTTTTTCCTAAAATTTTTAGACTTGCCAAGTGCTATTTATAGACTATAGTGTTTAGCTTACATTCCTTCACTTATTAGGATAGCCTAAACCTTTTACAATAGGGAAAGGAACTTTCTTCCCTAAATCTAACCTTAAATCAACTAGGAAATACTAAAGAGACCAATTTTCCTAAACCTACTAGTAAATACTTGCGCACATTTTTCTCTAGTTTCCTAGACTGATTAGGAATCCTAAAACCAACTAGGACTTCAACGAGCCAAACACAACATAACCATGTTCCTCACTAAACCATCATCTATAGAGATGAAACATAGGGTTTAGTGACCAAAATTTTGGTCTTTTAGGGATGAAATAGTTCATTACTAAATCAATTATTTTTAGTGAGGAAATACTTTGGTCACTAAAAGTATAGGTTTTAGTGATGAACATTTTTTTCTCACTCACTAATGGGATTTAGTCACTTGGTTCTAGTGACGACCAAGTGACGAACATTTTTTCATCATTAAATGGCTTTAGAGATGAAAAAAGGAGTTTTAGTTCCCGAATTGCTTCATCACTAGAGCTCAAATATGTCTTCCTTGGGCAGATTGCACCTGTGGCTGTCTCCGATGCAGCAATGCTGGCTCTTGAGAAAGTATTTTATGGCAAAGGTGATATTAAAGAAGAAGCAGAACTTACACAGGCAGAGAGAAAGAGGAGGAGAACTAACATGAAAATGAAATTCAAAGGTAAAAATTAGGGTTATTCTTGTGGCCTTAAATTGCCTACCAGGCTCTCATTAGGAGAAATTAGATTTTCCTGGTGTCTTTAAACGTTCAACCATTTTATTTTCTGGCCAGATGATTGCTTTTGTTCCGTAAAAAATTGAAAGATCATCTGGTTGAGTGACTTATTGAAGAAAAGAAGATATTTAGGATTATTTTCTGATTGGGATTGGTACTACAAATTAATTACTCATGCAATGCCTATCTTGTCGTCCATCCCATTTTTGTGTTTATTTAAATGTTTTACGTAGCAAGATCTGGATCACCAATTAAATTTCGGTCACATTACAGCTTGGGAAGCAAAAAGGATGGCAAAGAAGGCCCAAGACAGCAAAAATGATGACAAAATTGCAGGCAAGGATTGATAATGAGATGTTGGATAAGGTTAATTTAGGCCATGGTTGCGAATAGATGACTGCTTAGAGGAGAAAAGAAGAGCACTGGTGTTGGGTGGGAGAGCTCATCTAGAAGATCTCAATTGCACAATTTGCTCACCCTTGAGTCTTGATGGAACAGTGAAGAGACCCTATACAAGGAATAGGAAAATGATCTAGAAGACCCTTCAATGGAAATTTTAAGGAACCAAATTGGTTTTTCCGTTTCTTACCGTAACTTAAAATTCGAAGATAAAAGTTTGCAGTAAACAATTTAGTATTCTTCCATGGATTAAAAAATAATTCTGACATGGGGTTCTTCCATCCCCTAACAAAGTAAAATTGTTATTCTGCTTAGGGAACTGTAAGATTTATTGGAAACACCTTGAAAATATTGTGAACCACCCTTTGTTGTTACTAACTGTTGTTATTCCTCAGTACACAAGGCCACTATGAAAGATGAAGTAACTACAAAACAAAAGCAAAAACAAATCCTGCTACGATCTATAGCTCATTTACTACTTCCTGTCTACAATGGGGAGGTTGCACCTCGCAAATTTCTGTTCTATTTAGTCAAATTTTCTTCAAGCCTGTCAATTGCATCTCCAACACCACTCCTTGCTTCTCCTTGATCTGAATCAGGATGTGCAACCAGATTCCCTTCATTTGCTTTCTCTACCAGCTTCAAATGCGCCCACCCTGCCACAAAATGCATCAAACCATGTTACAGCATAGGAACCGGGGAAATGCATACTTGGCAAGATAGCATGGCTGAATGTATTACCAAGTGGAAAACAAAATGCTGCTCCTAGGACTGAACCCAGCAGCACATTTCTTGCACGCCATTGCAATGATCCCGGCACTAGTCAACATAGAAACAAAATGTTAGATAACATAAGAATGCAGTTCATCAATTATTTTTCACGTCTGAAAGAGTCTTAAATATCAACATCAGACGTTGGTGCTTCCACACATGCCCAATGACTATACAACCCCAAAGGGTTATATATGATTTCGTACTTAATAGACCAAATGTAGCAGCAGTGGCTGAACCAGCTCCAACAACATTGAAAACATCATGCACACCCCGTGTCTCAGCAAGCAGATTTTGCAAACCACAAAATGTAGCAGTAAACAATCCAAGGCGCACTCCACCAACTATTGATCCCCGAGTGACTCTAATGAACCTTTTCTCCATTGCATCTCTCATCAAACGATATTGCTCGCGCTTGTCTGGTGTGCTTCCGAGCTTCAACATTACTTCCGCATCCTTGCTCTGGGAAAAGAGGTAGGGTCCTCACAAGTTTGAATAGAATATAGTTGTAAAATAATGTCAAAACATAAAAGTTATGTAGATGAATAAAACAATTAATTTGAAAAAATTTATCATGAAAGTTTTGAGAAACAGCATGAAACAAAACCACTCTGCATGTTATGTTCATCCAATCTTCAAAGATTCAGATAATAACGAACATTTAAATTGATTTAACACTCATGAAATACTATAAAAAACATCATGGAGCATTGTTATTTAGATAGAAACTTACAACTGAAGCAGCTGCCTCCTTGCTACCACCGTATAACATGCCTGCAAACACTCCAACGACAGTTGTTGTGCCCCAGTTGACCATTCCTGCTAGTTTTGGCGAATGCTAATTCAAAGAACAGTGTTATTCCCTTTGGCAGGCAATTTAGCAAACATATGATAGGCAATTCGAATATAATGTAATAGACAAGTTTCACAAACATGTAACAAACAAAACCCAAATTTTAAAATCTTAAAATTAACAATTTTGAGGACCCAATTAAGCAAGTGGCTCTAAAATCCTAAACTTGACCCAAAAATGAACAAAACAAATTATTTGACGGCCCTAATTAACCCCATATTACTCGGTTTAAAAGAAGTTTCGTATAAGAATAGCAAATAAATTAACATTTTGCAAGTTTTTAGTAAGTAAAGTGAGTAGAGATAATCCATTACATTCGAGAAGACTTCTTCGGAATCCTCACGAACCACCCAAAGAGGACCTCGTAACACTGGTAGCATTCGATTTCCAAGAAAATTAGTGTTCTTTATTTTTTTTCTTTTGGCTCGACAACGATAGCAACTGAAGGTAAATTTAGAGTACTGTTTTCTGGGCAACCGAACAGTGGGCAAGAGGTACGAGGACGGTGGTAATGACCACAATCGCCAGTTCTCACTTCTCAGTGAGGTGGCACACGTGGAATATCGTATGTCAACATGAGTATTCTAGAAAAACTACATGTTGGGTGTATAGCTTACAATCACTATAGATACGACAAACGTTTAATATTGGCCTATACCTTTTTTATGAATTATGTCATAAAAACGTTTATCATCAATGATCATGCTTGGATGTGCAACCTTTGTTTAGCATACAAACTGTCATGTATGCATGGAACATCTATGCGTGCATTTGTATATGTATGTGCATGTATGTATATACAAATATAATAATTTTCCACCAGGGGGAGTGAGAGAAGGCAGAAATGCTCCCACCCACACTCACCTCCTTCCCCTCTTCCCATCTATAGCCATCGGCCAGTGCCTACCTGCCTCCCATGCACCAGCTAGTTGCCTCCTCCCCTATGCCCCCACCCTATGCTACATCTCTCTCTCTCTCTCTCTCTCTCTCTCTCTCTCTCTATAGATCGGAGACGAAGCATATATGCACTTGGATGGGTAAATTAAATGTGTTTGGATGAATCATTGATGTTTTGGAATGGTTTTGAATGCCCACAATTCATGATTGGTATTAGACTAAATGAAAGCATTTCATTTCTAGGTTAATTTAGCACTAAACAAGCCAAAAAATGCAAAGTATACAAAACTCTTGATTGATTAAAAGTATGAAATAAATAAAAATATTCTATATATGTTATATATTGAAATCACAGAAACCACTTCTAGAATATTGTCCTTGGAATAAGACTAAACAAAAGCATCTCATTTCTCAGTTAATTTAGCAGTGAACAGGCAATATATATATATACCTTGTTATCAGCATCAACAACTATTCCCATTGGCACCAACTAATTGTCTCTGAAAATTCCTATCTGCACAAATGAAAACATTGCAATTATAAAATTTAAGTAGACCAAAAGAAAAAATATCAATGATCATGCTTAGATGTGCAATCTTTGTTCATACAAATTGTCATGTATGCATAGAACATTTATGCATGCATTTGTATGTATGTGCATGTATCTATATACAAACATAATAATTTTCCACCAAAGGTCAGACTATTAGTTGGGATAATCACCACTATGATTTGAATAAACAATGTCATATATATCACAATGGAACCATAAAATTGCGATGAAATGTCTAACTTGCCTTAATAACCTAGCAAAGTGCCTTTCAACAAATCTTCTAAACTTGAGCTTGGTGTCCTGAGTCAACAAAGCACAACTGGTGAGATAGTGGAGCTGCATGGACACAGCCATTGTGAAAGCAAGTCACAAAGAAAATTGAAAGACCACACAATGGTCTGCTGCAAGATAAGTTTCACGGAAATTTTGGGGTTTGAAGATTTTCAGAGACTTTCACTGTCTAAAGCTTCAATCTTTGTGTCATTGCTTCGAGAGACCTGAGTGGGTTTTTTACAAAAATCGGTGTTACAGAAAGTACAAACACACAATCCACGTTTATGGAAATCAATTTTTTTTGTTTTTTTTGTGAATTTCCTCAAAACCCAAAATGTGGATGGTGAAAGAAACAGTTGCAGACTCCGATGGTGTGTAATTATTAGTTTAAGCTTTGTTTGCTACCAATCAATTCAGGAACCATTTTCCTATTTCTTCACCAATGAGGTCAGGTAGGCACGGTTCGGTTCAGCTCGGGATGGGTCAGTATTTATCTCATCATGTTCCCAAGACTGGAGTTTGGATCCGGTTCGGGATCAATACGGCATGGGCAATCAGGGACATTGATACAGTCATCCCGAACCAGTTTGGTTCGGTACCAACCCCGGTCTCAGTTGCAAAATTACAAGATTCTCAATTTCATCATTTTCACATATAACCTTACAAAATCAGAAAATCAGAAAATGCATACAGAACCACAGCAAAATTGCAATCACCCAATGCATACAGAATCCCATGCCCAGTTGCAGAACCAAATTGGAGCAATCACCGAATGCATACACATCACAGCAGTACAGTACCCAATCTCACACATTAACAACTACCAACGAAATGAAAAGGCACAAAAACTGATAAACTTACTTACCATTGAAATGGACTGTGCGAGTGGCGACCCGGAATTGGGGTCTAGAGTTTAGGGTCGAGAGGAATTGGGGACCTTGGGGTCCAGGGTTAGGGTCCAGAAAGAGAGAGGAATTGGAGAGATGGAGAGGGCAGCGCGCGAGATTTCGAGACAGAACCAACCCGGAGATTCCGGTGAAGATCCAGAGGGAGAGGCGGCGAGTGGCGACGGCGATGAGTCTGAGAGACACTAAAGAGTCATAGGGTCGAGAGAGCGGTGAGATACTGAGGTAGTGCAGTCGAGTAAAGTAACTGTGTAACAGTGCCAGTGAGATATTTTTTTTTTTTTCCTGACCCCTGAACTGAGGATTGGCCGAAGCCTAGGATTTAAGGATAGTTTCGTCAATTTATATTTAAAACATTTAAAAAATTAGACTAAAATTTAAAATAAAATAAATGATTTTAACACTCAGATTTGGATTTCTCTTTCCTTTAAAACTCTTGCTTTTATTAGTTTTTAAATAAGTCTAACTGCTTGGTTACTAATCCACTTTTTAACTTTCCGTCATTTACTCACTTTTTTTGTCTCTCTTTTTCTTTATCAGTCTCTACCTCTTTCCATCTAGCAGATCAGGTGTCTCCATTCTTCCATCTCTCTGTCTCCCTCTCCATCTGTCTCCAGCTCTCTGAATCCATGGTGCCTTTCCCTCACCTCCATGACCTCCATAAGCGGCGATAGAAGAACAAGATCCAGGCAATTGTTTCTAACATCAAGGTTTTGCTCACAATTTGCCATCTCAAAGAATAGGAACATGAAAGTGAAAAGATTTGGGAATTGGGTTTTGTCAACCATAATATATTGATCTTTGTCGATCATAATATTGGTCTGTTGACCGACCATATGGTCAACGTCGACCAGATTATACAGATCTCGTGGAAAGAAAGAGCGAAGGTGAAGTTGGATTGGAGCTTGAGGTGACAGTGACGGTGGTTTGCGGGTTTCTTAGGGGAAATAAGAGGAGAGGAACAACACTAACCTCAAGGTAAAGGGACCAGTGAGAATGCATTGCAGATTTGCTAATGTCTGCTTTTGATTAATGCTTTTGATCTTTTTGCTAATGTTTCTCTCTAATTTCTAATCTTGGTCTTCACACGCAACGAATGTTGCCAGATCTCAATGTAATTATTAGCATCATTTGGCATATAACAAAGGAAAGGACCTGTGAAAGCCAATGACAACCACTTTTACGGCAAGTCAGATCATATTTTCAAATTTTTTTTGTTAGCCTCTGCACATTGTAGTAAAAACCAGCAATAGAAACAAACCCATTTGGCTGTTTGTTAGTTTCTTGAGGATGTTAATTTTGCAAGGCTTGGGTGCCTGCTCATAGTGATTATTCTTAATATTGTTATTGCAGAAAGTAAAAATAAGGCGATCGATAGTAAAGCGATTGCTACTGATCGGTAGTAATAATAAGGCGATTGCTATTGTTCGACAGTAATAATAAAGCGATTGTTACTGTTCGAAAGTAACAATAAGGTGATTGCTACTATACGACAATAAAAATAAGGTTATTGCTACTGTACAACAGTAACAATAAGGCGATTGCTACTAACAATAACAATGCATGATATGGAAAAAAAAAAAAAAAATTCTATNAAAAAATTCTATTTTTTAGTTTTATGCTATTTTTGATGTGTATACAAAAAAAATATATATATAATTTATATAGGTTGCTTTATTTTTGAGTTTTTTTGCAAAGTAAAAATTGTTACTGTTAGTTTCAAGTTTTGTATTGGCAATTTCCTAGTAGCGCTACAGTAACGCCGATACTATAGCACCGGAGTTTTTAAAAAGTGGGCCGCTACAGTAATTCATTGTAGCGGGTGAGTCGGATAAACAGTAAATTTTCTAAAATGGGCTTTTTAAAAAAAAGACCCAATTTTCGGCCAAGCTATATAAAAACCATAGACCATTGATTAGCTACTATGATCATTCAATTTTAACTTTCATATTAAATTGTTCATATCAAATTATTTTCCATAAGAAATGCTTCAACAATTTGATATGAAATTTTTGTTGCAAAATTTGCAACTCATGTTCATTGGTAGAAGGCTAGAAGCTAACAAGTGAATTTAAATGAAAATTAAAGTTGAACGACCATAGCAGTTGATCTAATAAAAGACGATGTTGTAATTCTTTGTAATAAGTAATGCAAAAAAAGGGACTAAAATGGAATGTAATTTTAAAACTCAATGATTTTTATAAGGAAAAATAATGTAAATTGAACATTATATAATATTAAAATTTTAATTTATTTTAGTTTAAAAGAGAAGGCTTGGTGTTGATGCTAAAAACTTAAACGTGGCTAAGCACAAGTGAAAAAGAAAACGAATCGAGAGCATAAAACAGATACCCACTCACGCACCACAGCATAAAGGTATTTGCAAAGCATTCCAGAAAGCAGAGACTGCTCTCATGGTCTAGAAATATCCATGCAAAAAAAGAAAACAGAGACTACTCAAAAGTGCTGTAAGATATTTCAAAAGCAATCTCCATTTTCTTTCTAAAATTGTGTCGTTTGATCTCATATACTGACCTGCCTGCAAAAGCTAATAATCCAGTTCATGGGATTCAAGCAAACAAGTGCGTTTCTTTTATGAGCTAGCTTTCATATTCACCAGATCTATCCCACGTACACTTGGTATGTATGGTAAACTTTTTATTTATTTATTTATTGTTTTGCTAATTAGTATATATATGTTAATTATTCTCCATTCTATCTACTTGAGGATTGCTATCCACAGTCAAGTAAAACCGATCCTCACCCAAACTCGCCTAGCTTCATGTGGATTTTTCAATTAGTTAATCATCAATTTTATTATATTAGAAAAAGTTTTATGGGAGAGTTAATTTCACACACCCCTGAGACTTTGTGTTTTCACATAATACTTTCTGTTAAAATCTCATCGAAAAATATCTTTAAATCACAAATTTAACTTTAGGGTTCATTACATTAACAACCCTGTGGTTTATAATATTTTCACATAATCCCTTGAGGTTTTATAGCCTTTTTTCATGTTCTCCCTTAATCCCAAACATAAATAGCATAATCTTATACATACTAATATAAGTTAAAATAATGTTTCTCAAGAGTAATATTTTTTTTAGAAATTCAACTTTTGTAATTTATTTGTCTTAAAATATTTATTCATGAACTAATATATAAATTATTTTTCTAGAATATCACAATCAAAGAGATGAGTTTTTTTTTTCAACCATAATTATTTATACAATGAAATAAATGGATTATTTAGCAAATAATTGAATCACATAAAAAGAAACACTTATTTGGTTTAGCAATGTTTCATATATACAAGAAAAATAAGATTTAAATATTTTAAAATTTTAAATCAGTAGTCTCTTTTTAACATGTAACAAAGATATATTATATTAGCTAAATATTATGTGAGCTTATTTTGGTATTTTACCATTTTTGTCATGCTCGTTTGTAATTAAAGGGTTATTGAAAAGTCTTGGTAAAAAAAAAAAAAGAAGGTTATATGAAAATTTGTTGAAACTTTAGGGATCTTTTTGTAATTGNGTTAATTATATGAAAATTTGTTGAAACTTTAGGGATCTTTTTGTAATTGAGTAAAGCCTGAGAGGTTGTTTGTGTAAATATTGGAACTAAATGGGTTATGTGAAAACATTATAAACCTCAGGGGTATGCATGTTAATAACTACAAGAGGAAATTATAAAAATAGTCTACTTATTATTTGTTATGCCTCGTTTTGGTACACAAATATCTTTAAGTTTTATATTGGTTCAATAATTGTCTCTTTGTTCCATTTTAATCCAAAATAGACAATTTTGTTCCTCAAAGTCAACTCATTGATACAAAATTAAGGGAATTTTGCCCGCTTTTAACCAAAATGGAACATTCAGATAATTCGTAGACCAATATGGCACTTAAAAAAATTTATAGATCAAAACGAGACTTAGTGAATAATAAGTAGACTATTTATGTAATTAACCCATAACTATAATGTTAAACTTGTCATTTAATGCCACGCCCCGAATCTCGGGCACGTTAAAAACATAAAAACCCTTCTTTTAAGCCTCTTCTAAATGAGTCATGCTTGGAAATACATAATAAATACAAACGTTTCATAAACAATTATTCAAAACCACTGTCTATAAAAACATTTAAAAAAATATTTGGGTCCCACTATCTTCTCAACATGCTAAACATGCAAAACATAACTGTACACAAAATCCATGGTGTATCGAGTTAAAAAAACAACCCAATAAGCTCTAGGAGCTCGTGTGAGTTAACTAATTTTATCCAACTTAACTAGAAACCTTAATTAATAATCAATTTCATTGATTCCTCAATTTACCATTAAGGAAGCATCAATAAAATAATAATCCTCAAATCATAATTATATAATCCACAAATAATAATTATAAATCATCAACATCAATATAAATAATTCACATTACACTTCACTAATTCTCATCATCATCTAATATCTCAATAATCATCAATTCTCAATTAATCCTTAAACTTGGATAATCGTCATCAATTCTCATATATCTCTATTAATCCTCAAACTGAAAATACCTCAATTTAATCTCTGGATATCCAGTCCTATACTGTACTTGGCCATTTATCTAGCATACAACAAATAAGGCATCAAAAAAGTCAAACAAGTTAACTGTTGAAATTCAAGCTTGCTCAAAGAGATTGCGTCACTCTTTGAAATTCCTCGGTTTTAAAAAATATTTTCCTTAAATTCATTGCTGAAACATAAATTTATTTTTAAAGGAAAATCAACTGAAATTGACATAGAATAATTAAAAATAACCTAAAAGTATTTCTAAACATAAAAGACTAACTTAAACATAGCTGAAGCTTAATTCATTAAATCATTTGCTTATACCATGTATAAGTATTTGAAGAACCTATTGGCCATGCGTTGGTATCGTATAATACCGCCGTACTAAGAAGATCACTTAAATGGTGCTTTACCTGTACCGTCATCACGCCATCATACATGCAAGCAAACAAGCTAGCTCTTCACCTGCACCGTCGATACGCCGTTGTACAAGCAGGCAATTAAAATCATATGTGCACACACTGAGCTGCCCAAAGGGCTAAGCATTACGACACATAGCCCAAATCCTTTGTGTGTGCCGTGATGGGTCCCAAAGACCTAACTAAAACTAAATCTGAATTGGTGAGTACTTAACATAGCATTCTTTTTTTAAAACGTAAGTTTTAAACATCTCAACATTCACATATGACACATCACTAAAATGGAAATCTAATATGGATTCACTTTTCCATAATCGACTCAAAACTTATAAACATAACTTTTAGATAAATAAAGTTTTCTCCAGCTCAAACATGAAATCAATTAAAGTATTATTTATCTCCCACATAATTATAAGAAATCCAAGTTCAAATGTCGTTAAATCACAAGAAATATTTATATATTTAAGAGTCTCAAATTAGAAATCTTAGCTTAAAATTCCAAATTAACTCCAGGAAATAACAAACATAAATTTAAAACTATAAAATTTATACACACTTTCAAGAGTCCACTCACAAACATCTTTTATCAAATAACTCAAAGACAAAAATTTGAATTAAATCATAAATAAATCCAATATCACACAAATAGGCATATCAATAACAATTCCCACATTATGCCCTAATCCATCAGTAATTAAAAATCCTTCTGACAATTAAATGCCTAATCCTAAATATTAAACTTTAACCCACAATCAATCTCATGGCATCTAAAATATTCTCAATTATGCCCTTAAGCTCAATTAACATCAAATTCTCCACAAAGGCATTTCACATCAAATAATCAGAAATCCTAATGACATTTCGTAATAAACCAAATGTGCAGTTAAAAGGCAAAATCATACTAAATTCACCGTCAAAACCAATCATAGACTTTATTAAAGCCAAGTATAAAACAAACAAACCATACAATTAAAAAAAACCATCTAATTTCACTCACAGTGCACCTAAGGGAAATGACCAATATGCCCTTTGACAACAACTTTACTCGAATTCTCAAATCCGGCAGCATAACGGCATCGGATAAAGAATTTCCTAGCCCAGGTATCTATTTAAGACCAGACAACCAACATACTTACAATTCAGAAATACACTTGGTTGGAAAAATGGCTGGAACAGGTGGTAACCACCATGCATAGTGGCTGCCCGGCCCCAAAATCATACAAAAACTCATCCTAAAATTCAAAAACTCACCTACAAACCTTGGAAAAAAATTCTGGATTAAACAACTGCTAACCCGCCACCACTAGTGGTGGTTTTGGTGGCGGCAACGGCGACCGAGTTCTTGGCTAAGCTAGAAATCACAAAATTAATTTCCAACCCAGCCTAATTGCAAGTACTCCAATTGCATGAAAAACAACTCAAATTGACTCAATTTAATGAAATCCCAAATTGGGGAATAAACTCTAGAAATTGAAGGGCAATACCTTACGAGAATTGAAACCCATGACAATGGGAGTAAAACACATCAAAAACCTTGGCCAAAGGTGTTCGAAAATGGCCGGAATCAGCAAAGGGAGATTGGCGACTAGCTAGGTTTCTCTCGCGTGATTTCTACGTAGGTGGCCTTGGGTCATGGAGAAACTGGCCAGAATCGGTCAGTACAGTCAAGCACAGTGACGCGAGAGAGAGAGAGAGAGAGAGAGAGAGAGAGAGAGAGAGAGAGATGGGTTTTTTTATTAAAAAGAAAATCTGATTTTGGTTTTAAAATTTTCATAAAATGCATATTTACAAAATTGACCTCAACTTCAACTGTCCGTAAAACTCGAACCA
This sequence comes from Purshia tridentata, assembly GCA_003254885.1. Taxonomy (NCBI): domain Eukaryota; kingdom Viridiplantae; phylum Streptophyta; class Magnoliopsida; order Rosales; family Rosaceae; genus Purshia; species Purshia tridentata. The sequence goes on from QANT01006591.1 coordinate 24,557, forward strand.
TAGCTTCAAATTATGTTATGTTTTCGTCTACACTCTCGTGAGGTCGAGAACTTTCCAACAAGACTAAAATCGAAACCAAAATCCATTTAATAAGAAAGTCAAACCTTTGGTCAAACTAATTTAAAATAAAAATTTATAAAATTAACCCTAAACTTTTATTTCTCAAATAAATTTCCAAAATACTTTTAAATAATTTTCAAAATAAAAAAATATGGCTTCTAACATTTAAAACGTTTTTATGACGATGTCATTAATTTTTGAACGGATTTTTAATAGAATGAATTATGTGAAAACGATTCAAAACTTTAGAGGGTCTCGTTGTAATTTTTGAAACCTTAGTGGGTCTCGCTGTAATTTTTGAAACGTCATAGTACGTGACAACACAAAAAACTTCAGGGTTTATTGTGTAATAAACCCTTTTATAGGAAAACAAAATGTCGCAAGTCTTTCAACAAAGACAACCACTTACGAGTTGAGTTTCCTCTCTTACCCCTGATGAAACCGCCACATATTGTGCATGCCTAAGCCATTCTCCTACACCAGCATGGCTCAGTCATTCACCTACACCAGCTTCATGCATCAATATTGTATTACTTTTGATAAAATAAATAATCTTTTTTAAAATCATACATATCTTTCAAAGAAATAACCTAACTGATAGATTTTTTTTTTTTTTGTAGAAATATAAACACTATACAAATACAATATAAATACAATAATGAACATAAACACCATATATATATATTTATGTATTTATATAATATATAAAAACAGTACATATACAATATAAATACCATGTTGTGTATATATTATATAAAGACAAATATATACACAATATAAATTTGATAAAATAAATAATCTTTTTTAAAATTATACATATCTTTCAAAGAAATAACCTAACTGATAGATATTTTTTTTTTGTAGAAATATAAACACTATACAAATAAAATATAAATACTATATTGTATGAACATAAACACCATATATAATATATATATATATATTTATAGAAACTTTAAGTATTTATATAATATATAAAAACAGTACATGTACAATATAAATACCATGTTGTGTATATATTATATAAAGACAAATATATACACAATATAAATTTAATATTTATAAATACAATATAAACACCATATATATATATATACATATATACATTTATCGAAACTATATAACAACTCAATGCTATGAACACTTAAAAAATCATATATAGCTCTCAACATTATGAACAACTAATTTCTTTCATGATGCTCTATCAATACTATATAAAAGAGTTTATAGAATAAGAATTGAATAAATAATCTTCTATGAAATAAAAAATGTGATTGGTCCAATATAAATGAATGAGGAAAAAATATCTTACTTTCTTTTAATTTTAAGTAAAATTATGTATGCATAATTTAGAATAAATCGGAGGAAGTTGAAATAACACTAACGGCCTTACAAAACAAATCGATGGATATATAGTAGGAGAAGGAAGAGGATCCTTTACTCATTTTTCTATCCATTTTCTTACCATATCTTTAATCTTGGCTATTCTCCCTCCCAACTCTTCCTCTTTTTTGCTCTCTCTACTTTATATTTGATAGCCAAGATTAAGAGATGATAGGGAAATGAGTAGAGAATTCTTGTCCGTAGGGCAATGGCTCTTTGGACAAACAAAAAAAGAGAATTGCTTGTGTATGACGATTAGTCTACTTGCTTCACAGAGGGGTTAAACATATAATTAACCCCGATTTGTTTTCCCAATAAACTCTCTTTAATATAATTAAGCATATGTCCAATTGATTAGAGAATCCACGTGGAGGCGACTTTGGATGAGCGTCACTTTTACTCTGCTTTGGACAGCAATCCTCCTATCTACTATGTATTGTTCAAGCATTTCTCTAAAAAAAAATAAAAAATTGTACTCAAATATTGGCTCTGATTTTGGGCAATGCTTATAATCGTTAGTTTCTCTTTTTTTTTAACCTTAATTCTTCCTTATAGAGAGTGGGTGCACTGACCTATATCAGCCTTAATTCTCACTTGTTAACAGTTAAGATAGAAGTCAAATATGGCCTCAACTATAGCAGACCTCTTCATTGGCAAATTTGTTACCATTCTTGAGAACGATGCATCCTCCATAGCAGGTATTCGCGATGAAGTTGATGATATTAAGAAGGAGCTACAGAGCATGAAATCCTACCTAAAGGACGTCGATGAGGGCAAGAAATCACTGACAGAAGGAGAGCAAAACTGGGTAGCAAGTGTGAGAGACTTAGCACAAGATGCTGAAGACATCATTGATGAATTCATGTATCACACGTATGAACAGGAAACTGAGGGTCGATTTGGTAGGTGGCTTTACAAAACCATTCGCATTCCAAAAAATCTCTGGTTCAAGCGTAAAATAGCCAAAAAGTTACAGAAAATCAGTCGAACAATCAAAGCTATTCCAGAGAGGAATCAAAGGTATTGTGTTGGTCTGGAAGAAAGAACAAATCCTCGTGATGATTGCAAATGGCTGCAGAACCATGCGGAGTCTTCTCTGTTCATTCAGGAAGATGAACTCGTGGGGATAGAAGGCAAGAAGCAAACGTTGATGGGGCGGCTGATGAACGAAGAAAAACATCAAACTCTTGTCTCTGTGGTCGGGATGGGAGGATCTGGGAAGACAACTCTAGTTGCCAACACCTTCAACGATCAAACAGTCAAGAGACATTTTGACTGTTATGCATGGATTACCGTTTCCCAAACTTATGTGATTGATGACTTATTTAGAAGCTTGATCAAGGAATTCCACCAAGCAAGGAAGGAAAAAGTCCCTGAAAATTTGAATGACATGAGCTATAGAGAATTGCTAGAGATGCTGGTGAACTACTTGGAGTCTAAGAGGTACTTGGTTGTATTGGATGATGTGTGGGATATAAAACTTTGGAAAGAAATAAGGATATCACTTCCAGATAGACAACTTGGAAGTCGAATCATGCTTACAACTCGGAAAGAAGACATAGCAACACATTCTTTTGGAGTTGAAAGTTATGTTCACCGTATCCAACTTCTAGAAAGGGATGAGGCTTGGGAGCTCTTCAGTAAGAAAGCATTCTCAACTTATCATAACAAATCTTGTCCAACTGAGCTTAAACAATTAGCTTGGGAACTTGTAGAAAAATGTGAAGGCCTACCACTCGCTATCGTGGCTTTAGGTGGACTTATGTCTTCTAAGGAGTCAGTATCTGACTGGAGTAAAGTCTATAACAGCTTAAATTGGCATCTCAGTACCAATTCATTACTAGAACCTGTGAAGAGCATCTTATTGCTCAGTTTTGATGATTTGCCATACCATTTGAAGCAATGTTTTCTATATTGTTCTCTGTTTCCAGAAGATTATTTGATTCGAAGAAAACGGCTCATTAAGTTGTGGATGGCTGAAGGATTTGTTGAACATGTCAAAGGGTCCACACCAGAAGAAGTTGCAGAGAATTATCTTATAGAACTCATTTTTCGTAGCATGCTACAAGTTGTTCAAAGGAATGAAACCGGAAGGCCGAAAAAATGTAAGATGCATGATCTTATGCGGGAGGTTGCTCAATCAACATCAGAAAAAGAAACTTTTGGTGCTGTATATGATGGGAAAGATGAAGAAATTGGAGCCCGCCGGTTGTCAATACAAACTGAAGGGGAAATTAAATCAAGCCTAGGTATGTCAAAGGTTCGCACTTTTCTTGTCTTTGCCAAAAAGAGTACTTTGCCTTCTGGATTTAAAATTTTAAGGGTTCTAGATTTGGAGAGAATGCCCATTAATAAACTGCCAAATAACTTAGTGTACTTATTCAACTTAACATATTTAAATTTGAGAGGAACTCAAGTTAAGGAGCTTCCAAAATCCATAGGGAGGCTCCGTAACCTTCAAACTTTAGACATGGTTGACACACAGATAGAGGCACTTCCAACAGAAATTTCAAAGTTAGTAAACCTGCGCCATCTAATTATGTGCCATTTCACTGGTGATTTCGATGGCTTCAGATATGTCAATGGGACAAGAGTGCCATCAAATATTTTTAAGTTGAAGAAATTGCAAGCTTTGGCATTAGTTGAATCTGAAGGAAATATTATTAGCCTTTTGGGGAACATGTCCCAACTTGTTACCATTGCCATTTCGAATGTAAAAGGAAAAGACGAGAAGGATCTATGTGCCTCAATTGAAAAGATGAGCATCCTTCAAAGGCTGTGTTTAATAGCAAGTGATGAAGAGGAATTTCTTCCAGTGAACGCACTATCTACACCATCTCCCCACCTTCGAAAGCTTCTTTTGTCTGGCAAGCTAGAAAGGGTACCACGTTGGTTTTGTTCACTCCAATGCATCACATCTTTGTGTCTACGTTGGTCTAGACTTGAAGAAGATTTACTTACCCACATTGAAGCACTTCCTGTTCTTGGACGCCTAGCACTTTTCAATGCCTATGTTGGTAAAGAGTTGTGTTTCAGTAGAGGCTTTGTTAAGCTTAAGGAGTTGAACATGTATAATATGCCTGGATTGGATACGGTAACTATAAAAAAAGGGGTGATGCCGAATCTCAAGACTTTATGCATTGGTAGCTGCATGGAATTAAAGACATTGCCACTGGGTGTTGAATACCTTACCAATCTGGAAACATTGCAATTGGAGTTTGTTCCAATGCAGCTTATAGAGTGCATACGAGAAGGAGGTGTGGATCGCCACAAGGTACAACGCATCCCTGAAATCAACTATTACTATAGAACAACATCGGGGATGTCTTATGAAAGCTTGTCCTAATGTTCTTCACCCCGAAGGGTAAGTTTTTTAACCTTGCATTGAAACTTTCCTAAACTTAATCATTCAAAATTCAAATCTTTATATGTAAGATATTCTTCTTATTGTCTACAAGTCATATGTATTTTGTCCATGGACAAAAAGGAAAATATCTAGAAGCTGATTTCGTGAGCCACATAATATTTGCACTGGATTTTATTTGATTATTTACTGTATTGCTTTTGTCTTATATATAATTTGCAGACTTGGAGAAGTACTGGAGATTGTATCCAGTTTATCCGAGAAGAAATTGGACCGTTCTTTGTGTGTGAAGCTTAAAAGATTGCTTTCGATAGTTTTTTCTGCATCTTTTTGAATCGAATAATGGCCAAGACTTTGTTTGTTGGCCGCATTTAATATTGTTTGTGTGTATTTGCATGTATTAATATTGGATTCAATGTGTCACTTTAGTAGTTGTAAACTTGCAATAATATTATGTGAAGATTCTCATAGTTTGGTTGACATGAATACGCATTTTTATTTGGATGAAATAATGCACACGATGTTGATATTGAAGAAAAGTTATAGGGTAATTTTATTAAATAATCCCTCTTAATCAATGTTGAGTTTTTTACTCTGTAGCCCAAAAATTTATTTTATAACTCTTTTTTGTGTAAATGTTCTTAATGTTCTCAATATTCGTGTGAAAGGTTCATTATGCCCTTAATATTCAAGTGAAATGTCCATAATGCTCTTAATATTAAATAGGCTTATTTGTGGATTTATCCTTTGAAACATACTTTTTTTTTACTTTACTTTCTGAAAGTTAAATCCTTCAGTTTGCCCTTAGAACTTGTCACTCTCATTTACACCCTTAACTCATTCATTATCTAGAGTTATAAAGCTATGTTTTGAGTGATTTTTATATGGTTGTAAAGAAGAGATGCATAACTTCAAAACGAGTATAAGATTGTTGATTATGGTGGAGGTTTGATATATCAAAATTCGAGTAAAATGTGAGATGAAAACTGAACTAATGGATGAAGTTAGACAAAACTTAACTATTAGGAGTCATTTGTAAAGTTCAAGAGATAAAGTGAGACGATTTAGCTTTCAAGGAGCAAAGTGAAAAGAAAATTTTATTTTTCAAGTTACAAATGTATGAATAAGCCTATTAAATATTCTTATCAAAGACCAAGGAATTAAATTTCAAACATTTCCTTGAAATTTCTATTGTTTTGAGGTCTCGAAATATTACCGAATCAAAATTATCAAAATTTTATTGAAAGTTTCAATTTTTAACAAAATCAAAATTCTTTCAAAATTTTCATATATTTGAACCCTCAAAATTTTCTCAAGATTCAAAATTTAATTCTTTGTCAACAACAAAAATTTGTCATTTGCCTTTCTTCCACCCCAACTCTCTCTCTACCCCAAGGCCATTGCCTTTTCATTTGTTCCCGATCTAGATCCAGCAGGAAACCCATTTGTTAGAGTCAATGGTTGGATAAATGGATTGCTTCATCCAACCAATTTAGATCCAAAAGCCGAAAAGCAAATCCATTTTTCAAATTGGTCTGATCAATTGCGGATAGCAGATCCGAAATGTCAAAGGAGAGCATTTGGGTTTTATGGATAAGGGGTTTGGTGTTATTTTAAGATGTGAGTGGAGCTGAATTTGGGTTTTGTGCACAAGGGTTTGGTGTTCTTCTCAAAGACCTGTGTCATAATCCTACATGACAAAATTAAATAATACACATCATTCTTTTGTTATTTTTGTGATCATCATCAGACACATCACCATCTATTTTTAATATGAAATTAATAGGGTAAACTGCAATTTAGTACCTCAGGTTTGGGTCAAATTGCAAGTCGGTACCCCTAGTTTTTTTTTAAATTTTTTGGTACCCCAACTTAATTTTTTGGCAAATACGTACCTCCGTCAACTCCCCCGTCAGAAGCTCCGTTAAACGCTGACTTGCGCACCGCTGGACACCAGATGTCTGGCCCAGATTGCTTCCCGCCCTATCAAGCCACGTCAGCGCTGAATGTGCTTCTTCCCCCCAAAAATTTGCGCCACCTGGACAGCCACATCAGTTTAAAAACAGCAAACAATTCAAATAACAAAACCTGCAACGGAAAAAGGAATTAGAGATGCTTGTTGCAGCAGAGCTTCTTTTCAGCTCTGTCACACCTCTTCCCTCTTCCTTCCTCGACGCTGTGCAGCAGCCTTGAGATAATCGCACAGTTGGTTGTGTAGCAGAGGAGTTGGGTTTTCTAAAAGTGTTTTTGTGCGTTGTCAAGGAGGGAAAAATCCAAATCTAAGCCCCCAAGTTGAAGGTTGGATTTTCTCTGCCCTTTTCTCCAATAATCCAAGTTTAGAGAAAATGGAGTATGAATCATGTAGATGTGGAGACAGACCTGTACTGATAACTTCATGGACAAACCAGAATCCTGGGAGGAGGTTTATGCATTGCCCAAGATATGAGGTAGGTGATGCGAATGCTTGTCTTGTGAAATCGTATTTTCATCAATTCTGTTTTTTTGTAGCAAATCCTCCTGTGAAATCCAATTTATTATTATTTTCTTATCTTTTTTGTAGAAAAGAGGAGGATACCAGCACTGGGTTTGGTTGGATCCCCCCATGTGTGCTCGTGCTAAGGCTGTCATACCTGGGTTGTTGAGGAAGCTCTCGACTGCAGAAACAGAAATAGGAAGGGCTGGACGAAGAGGATTCATGTACTGGGCTTTATTGGTGCTTCCATGGCTACTTTGCTGGGTGCTTTATGTTAGATGTGGTTAAGGGTTGGGTGATCGAAGTGATAAGTATCTGTTGGGTGATTGTACTCTTGTGTGCCTTTTGATCTTTGTAACTTAGAATGAATGAAATTGGCCTTGCTGGAAATTCTATTATTGATTGAGTTTTGAGTGCATAATTGTCCATTGTTAATTGAGTTTTGAGTGCATAAGTGTCCATTGTTATTTGAGTTTTGAGTGCATAAATTGTTCTTAAATAATTCACTAATCCAATAAAATTCATTTAAAAATGCTCAATAATTTTTATCATCATAAATCCAATAAAATTCAAAATAACAAAATGATAATAATTAAAAATTTACATTTATCCAACAATCCAAAATACATATACTTTGTCCAACATCACTAATATACCTAAACAGTACCATGTCCAAACATTTACAAACCAAACAACTGATTCTACCTAAACCATGTCCAAAATCACAAATATACCTAAATCATGTCCACTTGCAAATTACCAAAACCATGTCCAACTTCCAAAATACCTATACCTGAAGCAATGTCCAAGGTATACAAAATAAAGTAGCACCATGTTCAACCAACCAAATTTACACAAAATCAACTACCTACATACTAATCTAACTTTCCAAAAAACTCAAAACCAATCTCCAAGCCCACAAAGTCAGTTCTTCCTTGTCCTCGTCCTAGGTCCACTGGTGCTTGCTTGGGAAGGCTTTGTAGGTGCTGGCACAGAGTTGGTTGCTGCTTGGGATGATTAGGTTGATGGCTGTGCATTATTCCTAGCCTGCATATCATCACAAATAACATAAATCATCATAAATAGGATCAATGGGCAACTCTGTACAAGGTCACAATGCAAAAGGGTAAGAAACCAACCTGACCACTTGATTTTTTCCTGCCCCTTCGAGATGCACGTGGCTGTCCATTGTTGTTTGCAGCTGCACTTCCACTAGGCTGTCCATTGTTGTTTGCAGTAGCAGCTGCACTTCTTCTAGCCTGAAATACTTTTAAGCATACCAATTAGCCTCTAATAATTTCAAGCATACCAAATTCAGTTTCATGTTATAAATAGATTGAGCTTACCTCTTCAGTTGCCCTATTACTTTTCCTTTGTTTGGGTGGCCTGTGCCTATGACAAGTCCTGGTATTGTGACCTATCTGGCCACAATGCCCACACTTGATGGAGGTGCCTCATTCACTTCATTTGGCCTTTCGGTTGTCTCACCAACTGACTTCTTTCTTTTCATTCTAGGTCTTCCAGGTTGCCTATTGTATTCCAGGGGAGAAATTGGTATGTACTCAGCACTTGATGGAGGCCACATGCTCATGCCATTCACAGGATTTATCAGACATGTATATGACTCAAGGTACTTGGTTTTTGTATAGCAGGGTGCCACAAAATCCTCCACTGTCTTATGCCTTAGATACCTTAATGCACTAATGACATGGGTGCATGGAATTCCAGTCAGTTGCCACTTTATGCATGAACAAGTGTGCAAATCCAAATCAACAATATACTGGCCACCCCCACCAGAGTCCACTTGATACCTATTCCCTCCATTCCAAGCTGTTGTACAAATAGCACTACCTTCCTTGGCCTCTTCCAACTTCTTATGCACCTTGGGACAAATGGTTCCATGCCATGCCTGCATCTTATCCCTCCTAATTTGGATCATCTTCATCAGCATTGTCCGAATCATCTCCATCATAGTCAGTATTGGCTTCCCCCTTGCATTGAGTATCACAGAGTTGAAGCTCTCACACAAGTTGTTTAACAACATGTCACACTTAGGGACTGTGTAAAAGTGAGACTTACTCCATTCATGTGCAGGCCTTTGCAGCAACCACTGCCATGCAGATTCACTCAACCTCTTGACCTCTTCTATACCTCTCAGGAAATGTGGCTTAGTAGTGGCCCTTGCACACTTCCACAATGCATCCTTCAAAGCTTTTCCTTTGTGCACAAGTTTGAAGTTGGTCCATAGGTGCCTAACACAATACCTATGGCACACATTTGGAAGAAGCTCTTGACAAGCAGGAATTAATCCCTTCTGCTTGTCAGAGATGAATGTTCAGTGCTGTTGGTTTTCAATTCCCACATCATCTACCAATAACTGAATGAACCACTTCCAAGCTGCTTTGTTCTCCATCTCTACACATGCATAGGCAATCACCCATGTCTCTTCATTAGCATCCACTCCAACTGCAGACAGAAGCTGACCCCCATATGGGCCCTTCAAGTGGCATCCATCCAACCCAATCAGAGGTCTGCATCCTCTCTTGAAGCCTTCCTTGCAAGCACTCAAGCACATGTATAACCTTTGGAACTTCCCCTCATCCAAATGTACAACACATGTGCTGCCAGGGTTAGTCCTTCTAATTTCTTCACAATATTCCCAAAGTCTTGCATATTGTTCGACATGGGCACCTTCAATGATCTTCTTGGCCATTCCAAAGGCCCTGTAACACTGCCAATATGACACATTGCAATTCCACTCTGTCTCCACAGTCTGCTGGAATGACTCAAGTGGCCAAGTAGGGTTAATCTTGATCCTATCCAAGAATGCATCACATATGGCCTTGGTGGATACATTTATGTTGTCATGGATCCTGTTACACCAATGTGTCTTACACATCTTCTTGATTTGAATTGAGTCTTAATTATTCATTTTCCCCACTCTTATAAACCACGGACAACCACTATCACATACTACCCATAGCTTGAACGAAGCATTCCTGTTGAACTTTATCCCCCCATATCAATGTAGGCTTGAATACCTCCTCATAGCCTTTTTGAAAACCACTGCATCACTAAACACTAACCCCTTCTAGAAATTTGAGTCTGCCATATCAGTCTCAGGATTAAACTCTGGCCATCTTCTTCTACCCCCATCTCCATCATTATCTGACTCATGCACACTGTATAGGGCATCTGAGTCATATGCCTCTGCCACATCTGGGATTTCATCGACCCCCAAGTCATTCATGGCATCCATTGTTGCCCCATTGCCATCACTTGCTACAGCAGCTCTTGCCTCACTTGATCCTCCACCTTCAGGTACTGGAGGTCTTGCCTCACGCTCTGCTGCATCATCAACAAACCTCCTAAACTGAGTGTGATATGCATCTGGAGGGTAATCTTCATCAACAAAGTCCTCCACTACCACCTCGGGTTGAATAGGTTGGTTTCCATCAATATCTTCTAGTTCTTCACTATCCCTCCAGCCTTCTAAGTCATTAATACAACTGAATACATCTTCAAAGTCAGCATGGTTGGCCTCACCTGCCCCCACAACTTCAGTCTCTATCTCTCCAGTATCCACTGTCTCTCTCTCTCTCAACTCAGTGGGGTTGGCCTCACTTCCCCCCACAGCATCAGTCTCTCTTTCTCCAAACTCAGTGGGGTTAGACTCACTTGTCCCCACAACATTCTCTCTTTCTCCAAACTCAGTATTAGTGGCCTCAATTGAATCTTTAGCCTCTAAATTCTGATGCCCTGGTTGATATAGTACCAGTTGTTTTCCATTGTTGTCTTCTAAGTCCTCAATAACCACAGTGCATGGCAGCTTATATATAGAATCCACATATGCCTTGTGCCTCTTCAATGCTTCTTCAAGGGTTAACTGTGCAAAAAACAATTGAATTGTGGTTTCTTCATCAGTTATAAACCCACACATATGCTGCACATCGGCATCACACTGCATCCTTCTCACCCCTTGAGAAAATGGTTGACCTGGCTCCTTATAGAAGTACTCCACAAACGTGCCATTGTACCCCAGGTTCTCTGCCATATCATCAATCGTTGTTAAGCTGACAAAATCTCTATCAAGGTAATCGAACCACTTAATCTTGCCACCCATGAGCCACACAGCATGAGAAATTTGAAGCAGATGCTGCAGCATTACCAATAATAATGTTAATTAAAAATGTTATCAATTGCAAATATGGAATAGCGACAGAAATCAAAAGAAAAAAATTATACAAATTATGCTAATGGTTATAATATTGGGGTTAATGTTGTAACCACAAGAAACACACATGCACTTTCGGGTTCATGTTATAATATTGGGGTTTGGACCACAGGACATGCACTTTAGGGTTAAGACCACAGGACAACTCCCGCAGATTTTCCCAGTCACTTTCCTGGACCACAAACAGTTATTCACTACTTTATTCCACAATATCGAGTAGGTAGATTCGCTGAAACTACTTTACTCTCCTTTACTGCTTTTTTTATACACTACCAGACAAGAACAAACACTATACAAGACAAATAAAATGGTCATTTCACCGGTCCCCAACAACATGCCTTTATTCACATAAATCTTATAAAGTGCACAAAACCGATATGTTTTCAACAGAGAACCCACTCTACAAAGCCCCAAAACTCATTCACTACAACACAGAACCACACTACGAGAAAGAAACAGTGGGGTTTACTGCTTACCATAATAGGGAATGTCGTGGTTATTGTTATCTCGCGGGATGAACTGTAATTTGCGCTCCATTTGGCTTCGAATAGGTACGCAACCTTCAACTCCAGGATTTCAAACTATTTTGTCTTTGGTTTGGTGTGTTTCGTCTCGATCTGAAAATATGGGTGGGTTTTTGGGATTTCAGGGGTAGTGATTTCAAGAGGGAGTTGGGATTTCAGATCTGCAAAATCTTCAGAAAATTAAGAACAACCACGGTTGGGATTACTGAGGATTTTTTCGATTTCCTAAGAATATGGTTGGGTTTCTTTTTTTGAAATTGGGAGACTTTAATTCCGTTGCAGGTTTTTTATTTGAATTGTTTGATGTTTTTAAACTGATGTGGCTGTCCAGGTGGCGCAAATTTTTGGGGGGAAGAAGCACATTCAGCGCTAACGTAGCTTGATAAGGCGGGAAGCAATCTGGGCCAGACATCTGGCGTCCAACGGTGCGCCAAGTCAGCTCCAAGTCAGCCCCAAGTCAGCGTTTAACGGAGCTTCTGACGGGGGAGTTGACGGAGGTACGTATTTGCCAAAAAAATGAAGTTGGGGTACCAAAAAATTCAAAAAAAAACTAGGGGTACCGACTTGCAATTTGACCCAAACCTGAGGTACTAAATTGCAGTTTACCCAAATTAATATCTTATTTATTGAAAGATCATCTTATATGTAGAAACTGATTCTTTCTTAATATTGATCACACATAGATACAGAGTATTTATACAATTATATGGCTGAGCATTTACATGGTAACCGAAACTGCAATCAACCATACAATAATATTGTAATAACTATACTAATAAACTGCACAATAACTGCACAACGGAAAGACACTTTAATTAGCCATAACTAGGATTGAAGCCACCATATGAATGTGGCAGTTTCTCCTTAACACTCCCCCGCAAACTTGACGCCGAATAGGAGACAAGTTTGGATATTGTTGTAACACAAAATCTCCAAGGATCCGAAACCTTGACGATGATAGGTCCTGTGAACAATGAAAACCTTCGGAGGTAAGGTGACACCGGTGTGGTGTCGGCCAAAGGCTCTTCGACGGTCAAGTTAGTAAACAAGATCGCTAAATTCTCAAAGCAATGGCTTAGAGCTTAAGAGTTAATTACCTTGGAATGATTGTATGAGAGCGTTTATATAGAGGATAAACTAATCCTCATGGCCTTAGGATTGTAAGTTTATTAAACTTGTAATCACCGAGAAGTATAATCCATATTGGATTGAACTTCTATACTTGAATCCTTGTTTGGAGAGGATTCAAGCCATTTAATTCGTATGGGAGTTGGTTTCCCCATTCTTTTAGGAGTTCTTAGATCCTAATTATCATAAGAATACCTTCTTTAGTTAGTTTAGGATACGTTCGCCCATTCTTAGCGCCATTCCGGATCTATCCCCAGGTCCTAAGAGTCTCCCCGGAGGTATCCGGCCTCTTTGGCCCATTTTCCTGGACCCATTGGCGGGTCCGTACGCATTCGGCCCCTTTGGGTGGTTATGTGAGTGATGACCCTATGTCCCATGTATAATGGGTCCTTGAATTCCTTGCATGCTTTATACCTCCGGTCCCTTTGCATGTTATTGGAGAATGTCCATAACTTATATAAGTCTCTCAAAACATAGGTTGTGTTCTTCTAACACCATAGGTCCTATATTTCTATGCCTTTTCCAATGGACCTATGAGAATGGTTAGGTCCCTTCCTTTTTCCATAAGAATGGATAGGTCCCTTCATTTTTCCATGAGAATTGATAGGTCCCATGCTAGAATAAACCATGGTCCTATATTAGAATATTTCGTGGTCCCACAGATACTAAACATTCAAAACGATCCGTAGGAAGACCTTTGGTGAAGACATCAGCGAGTTGATAAACAGAAGAAATAAACTGAACTTTGTGACTTTCAGAAGTGACACGTTCACGAACAAAGTGATAATCAAGAGCAATGTTTTTGGTATAGGCATGGAACACAGGATTAGCAGCCATGTAGGTGGCTGAAAGATTATCACAGTTGAGAAGCACTGGATGAGAGGTCAGAAAACGAAGCTCTTGTAAAAGGCCTTGGATCCAGATAGTATCAGCACAAGCATATGCAAGAGCACGATACTCCGCTTCAGCACTGGAACGAGAGACCGTGCGTTGCTTTTTCACACTCCAAGATATGAGATTAGGACCCAAAAATACACAATAACCCGTGGTAGATCGACGGGTATCAGGACACCCCGCCCAATCTGCATCAGAGTAAGCAACAAGAATAGTGGAAGTTGGGGATCGATAAACAGGAAGGCCACGACCTAACGTACCTTTCAAGTAACGAAGAATGCGCTTAACAGCTATAAAATGAACATCACTAGGAGCACCCATGAATTGAGAGACATGTTGCACAACATATGCAATATCAGGTCGTTTGAGTGTTAAGTATTGTAAGGCACCAACAAGTTGACGATAGGAGGTAGGATCTAGTAGTGGAGAGCCATGAGTGCGAGAGAGAGAACCCTTGGAAGCCATAGGTGTGGGAGCCGGTTTGCATTCTAAGAGACTACTTCGTTGAAGAAGATCAAGAGTATATTTATTTTGAGTGAGATGTACCGAATCTGCCAAGTAGGAGATTTCAACCCCAAGGAAATAATGCAATTGACCAAGATCTGTGATTTCGAACTCTACACCTAAGGTCCGAATGAAAGCAAGCAAATGAGAGGGATTACTGCCTGTAAGCACAATATCATCCACATAGAGAAGTAAAATCATCATATGAGAGTTGTCTTGATAAATAAACATGGGTGTATCCGCGCAGCTTTGAATGAATCCAACCCGAAGCAAGAAAGAGTTAAAGTGGGTAAACCACGCACGAGGTGCCTGCTTGAGACCATAAATGGCCTTGTGGAGCTTGCAAACATGATGAGGCCGACTAGGATCAACAAAACCAGGGGGTTGTTTCATATAAACTACTTCAGAAAGTGTACCATGGAGAAAAGCATTTTTAACATCAAGTTGACGAAGAGCCCAACCAGAAGAAATGGCCAAACTGAGAATTGTACGAATGGTAGTGGGTTTCACAACAGGGCTAAAGGTGTCAAAATAATCAACTCCAGGTTGTTGGTGAAACCCTTTTACTACCAAGCGGGCTTTGTGACGCTCAATAGTGCCATCCGAGCGACGTTTCACCTTAAAGACCCATTTGCATCCAACTTTATGGAAAGTTGGAGAAGCCGGAACTAAAGGCCAAGTACCCTGTCTAATAAGAGCATTGAATTCATCAAACATTGCCTGCTGCCATTCAGGAGAATGAGAAGCTTGTGTGTAACAGGTAGGTTCAACATCACTGTGAACAATAGCACTAAAAACAGAAGGTAGAGGATAGTGAACTACAAAATCTGACCGAATTTTAGGCTTGAAAATGCCTGATTTGGATTGGGTATGAATGGGGCTGGAGCGACCATGGACTAGAGGTGCAAGTGCTGTGGCAACCGAGCCTATGTCATCTGAGCTAGGTAGGGAAGATCCAAGATCAGAGGATGATGAATTATCTGGTAAGGGGGAAATGGTAGGAGGGGAGGAGGCCACATGTGTAAGTGACAAGTCCGTAGCAATAACAGAAGATCCAAGAGCAGCAAGGGGTGACGGGGTAGTGAGATCAGTAGGGGGATTGTCAGAACAATCTGGTGGTGACACTAATGTGGCGGTTGGTGCTTGCGGTAGAATAGAAGTGGGCCCATGAGCAAGGGATGAATTGAGCTGAAGTGGAGGCCCATATGGAGGCTCAATTGGAAGAAAAACAAGATCCGGGTTGGTGGCAGGAACTAGGCTGCTGGAAAAAGGAAATTGATCCTCATGAAAGACGACATGTCGAGATGTATAGAGATGGCCTGAAGAGAGGTGGAGGCACCAATATCCACGGTAGTGATCACTGTAACCAACAAAAATACAAGCAAAGGAACGGGGTTCCAATTTATGTGAAGTATAATCACCAAGAAAAGGATAGCAAGTACAACCGAAGGTCCGAAGAAGAGAGTAGTCCGGATGTCGCCCAAACAAGGCATGATAGGGTGAAGCCCATTGGAGAACCGGGGTGGGAAGACGATTGACTAACTAAACTGCCGTACAAAAAGCTTCAACCCATAAGTTGTGAGGCAAATGAGCCATGAGAAGAAGAGTACGTCCCATGTCAGCTATATGACGATGTTTTCGTTAGGCCAAACCATTTTGTTGGGGTGTATATGGACACGAAAAACGATGCACAATCCCATTGCTAGCAAAAAATTGTTTGAAGGCCAGGTTGTCATATTCCTTGCCCCCATCACTTTGAAATTGCTTAATAGAAGAGGAAAATTGAGTTTGCACATAAGCAACAAAATTAGTAAAATGAGTGAAAACCTCTGATTTATGACGCATAGGAAAGATCCAAGAATAGCAGGTAAAATCATCAGTAAACAAAACATAGTATCAAAAACCAGAGATAGAAGGAATATGAGACATCCAAACATCAGAGTGTATTAAATTAAAAGGAACAAAAGAACATTGCTCACGAGAAGAAAAGGAAAGACGAACAAATTTAGCTGATGCACAATGGCTACAATTATTATTTGATAAACGAAAAGTAGAGCCTAACAAAGAACTAGAAGCTAGAGAAGTGAGCACTCGATGGGATGGGTGCCCAAGACGACGATGCCAAAGAGATGATGATGCAAACTCAGAAGCCAAAGCGGTCTTAGAACGAGCAAGAGATGATGTTGCTAAGGTAGGAAAAATGGGATACAAACCGTCTTTACATCGGCCCTGAAACAGAAGAACGTTAGTTTTCAAATCACGAATGACATAACCCCAGGGATAGAAATTAATGGAAACAAGATGATCCTGAGTGAACTGAGCAACGGATAAAAGATTCTTACTTAAAGAAGGAACACGAAGAACATCAGAAAGACGAAAGACAAAAGAACCAAATGAAAATGAAAGTTTACCAGAGTGAGTGATGGGAAGCGAGGCACCATTACCAATTATGACACCATCGGAAGAAGCATGATTAGTATTGGGGGTAAGAGAGCGAGCATCAGGGGTCATGTGGTTAGTAGCCCCCGAATCCAAATACCAAGTGGGGTTGGAGGTGGACGCAACAAAAGCACGAGAGTTGTCTGAGGTGGAATAAGACTGAGGACACCGAGAGGCAATATGACCAAATTGAAGACAATTCCAACATTGAAGAGGACGGCGTGAAGCTGGAGAAGGTCCTAAGAGGCCAGAGGAAGGAAGAGCACGCTGCTGATTATGACGCTGCTGGTTATTGCATTGTGGCGAAGAGGGACGGCCACCATAGGTGGGTCGAGATGATTGCTGACGAGAGAAATTCCAATCAGACTGATGCTGATTCCTTTGTCCAGGACCACGGTTATTAGACCGAGAAGAATTTTGGGCAGAATAAAAGGCAGTAGAAAGGGGCTGTGCCTGAGCAAAAGTAAGCATCTGTTGAGCATCAAAAGCCAAGATGCGAGAACGCAATTCTGAAAAACTAGGCAGAGGTGGGGATTGGAGAATGGCAGTCACCAACATCATGTAGTCAGGTCCCAACCCACGAAGAGCATAATGAACCAAATCTGTAGGAGAGATAGGTTCACGGATGGCAGCCAATTGATCCGACAAGCTTTTGATGTGAGAAAGATATTCAGGAATCATCTTTGATCCTTTTTGAGCAGAGAGAAGTTGAAACTTCAGTTGAGCAGCATTAGCAATGGAATGTTGAGAGAAAGTGTTGTGAAGGCAATCCCAGACTTCCTTGGAGGTATTAAAACCAACGATATGGGCAAGAGTTGGTTCGGAAAGAGTGCCACGAAGTAGACTGAGGACATATTGATCTGCTTGAAACCAGGTGAGGTAATCGGGATTGGGGATTGGAGCTGGAGCAACAATGGTGACGGCGGCATCAACAGAGGCTTTGGACGTAGCAGGGACGATGGTGGAAGGTGGGCAAGGATGAGATCCATCTATATATCGCCAAAGATTTTGACCAATGAAATAAGGCTTGACTTGACTTTCCCAAAGAAGGTAGTTGGCGTTAGTGAGTTTTGAAGAGACAAGAGAAGCAAGGTTTGGAGTGGAGGTAGGGAAAACAGTAGTAGTAGAGGAGGAAGCCACATGGACGGAAGCAAGACAGAGTTGAAAGCTATTGCTTTGATACCATGTAGAAACAGTGGAGGTAGGGAAAACAGTAGTAGTAGAGGAGGAAGCCACATGGACGGAAGCAAGACAGAGTTGAAAGCTATTGCTTTGATACCATGTAGAAACTAATTCTTTCTTAATATTGATCACACATAGATACAGAGTATTTATACAATTATATGGCTGAGCATTTACATGGTAACCGAAACTGTAATCAACCATACAATAATATTGTAATAACTATACTAATAAACTGCATAATAACTGCACAACGGAAAGACACTTTAATTAGCCATAACTAGGATTGAAGCCACCATATGAATGTGGAGGTTTCTCCTTAACATTATACAACCCAAATTTAATGGTTTTAATTAATTTCTACTTAATTAAATAATACACATCATTCTTTTGTTTTTGTTTTTGCAATTATACCCTCACCCTTGCTATAACTTGATATGACTATTATTTTATATATTTTTAGATACATGTGATGAGATTAAGGATCTTGGGAATCTCAATTATTTTTTGGGTAAAGAAGTAGCACACTCCAAAAA
>QANT01006593.1:0-20916 GCA_003254885.1 Purshia tridentata
CCCAAATTCAACCAAATTATTAACTTAACTTATCTGATGAAAAGGTTAAAAGTAGTACGTGCCAGCTGGATTCGTTTTGTCACCACAAAGTTATCATGATATAATATATATATATATAGAAAGGTTCTTTTATGCGTGTATCCTATATTTATGAAATTTTTTATTGGATTTATTTTATATGGTATTTAAATAATTCGAACTGTTTATTTTTTAGGTCTACATTTAAAGATTATTTTTACAAAAAATAAAGCAAATTGAAAACTATTAAGTTATCAAACTTTGATTAAATAAATAGACGAATAAAATATTTCGATAAACGCTTGAAATTGTGATCAATTAATCAACGAATTATAATATGGAGTAGACCCACGAAGAATTCCACATTTAGGCTTAAAAGGCTTAAATGTGAGATCCCCGCTAGAAACTGCCTGTATATATATATTACGTACGTATATCATTTCATTTGGAGGCCAGGCTAAGTTAAGAGGGCGGGGTACCTATTGAATTGATCGATCATATATCATCGATCAATTAAGCCAAGGAAAATAAAGAATGATGCATGGAGCTGAAAAGAGAAGATCATCAGGCGGTGATCATGATGATGAGTCTGAAGACGATGAAGGATCATTTGATGATGATATTGTTGATTCTAAGAGACAGTGCTGCTGCTGGAAACGTCGTTTCACAAGTTTGATGAGAAGCGAGTCCAGTACTCGCCTTGGGAATGAACTTGGGAGATCATCAACCTCTTCGTTTTTGGATCGACTTGTCATTCATCCTGATTACTGGTACGTATAGTTCCATTTAACTGCTACTTTTAATTTTCTCAGTTTCTGTGTGCATCATCTGTAATGCGTTTTCTTCGCCTGGACACTAGACGGAGCTCTCTTATGGCCTTATAGTAAGTATGTGGTGTAGGATCGATAAATTGTGTGATGATAAGTCTTCTTATTAGATCTACACCAGAAGATTCTACGCTCACTCTCTACATATCTGAGAATGTGACTATGTTAATTACTATTACACCCTCATTAGTCATTATCATATGATTCATGGTGATTTGCTTAAAGTGCTTTAGTGAATAGTGATAGCCGACATCTTGGTTGGACCTTCTATAATTGGGCCTGAAAGATATAAGCCCATAGAGATATGAGAAAATGACAATGTAATTGCAGTTGGTACGTGGCGTGGACGCATTTCATTCTGTTATGGGCAGTGTACTCGTCCTTCTTCACACCCCTGGAGTTCGGGTTCTTCAGAGGTCTGCCAGAGAACCTGTTCCTGCTGGACATCGCAGGGCAGATAGCCTTTCTCATCGACATCGGTGTCCGCTTCTTTGTCGCCTACCGAGACTTTCACTCCCACCGCATTGTCTACAGTCGCAAACAAATCGCTCTCCGGTACACCACTAGCTCTGCCACTACATCATAATCTTCTCAAACTAGTCCAATTTTGATTAATGAAGTAACTGCTTTTTTGCAGCTACTTAAAGTCTCGGTTTCTGGTTGATTTACTGGGTTGTTTTCCTTGGGATGCTATCTACAAAGTACGTATATATTTGCCTATTTGGCGTTTCATGATACGTTCAACTCATAGTCATATATATATGCATATAATCTGCTTAATTCTGCAGGGTTGTGGGAGAAAAGAGGCAGTGAGGTACCTATTATTTATTAGACTAAGTCGAGCCCGAAGAGTGAATGAGTTTTTTGAGAAGATGGAGAAAGATATCCGAATCAATTACCTTTTCACAAGAATTGCCAAACTTTTTGTTGTTGAAGTTTATAGCACACACACGGCTGCTTGCATATTTTATTACCTTGCTACCACTCTGCCTAAATCCCAGGAAGGGTACACATGGATTGGAAGTTTAAAGATGGGGGACTATTCCTATTCCCATTTCAGGGACATTGATCTTTGGAAGCGTTACATCACATCTCTCTATTTTGCCGTTGTTACCATGGCCACTGTTGGTAATTAAGCTTCTTAATCTGTTTGCCAATTGTTTTATCTAGAATGATCATCATGTGTGTTTACAGTGACAATATATGCTTTTAAAATTCTTTTCCAGGTTATGGAGATATACATGCAATCAATGTGAGGGAGATGATATTCATTATGATCTATGTCTCTTTTGACATGATTCTTGGTGCTTATCTGCTTGGTAATATTGCAGCATTGATAGTAAAAGGGTCAAAAACAGAAAAGTTCAGGGACAAGATGACTGACATTATCAAACACATGAATAGAAACAACATTGATAGGAGTGTAATTAAGGAAATTAAAAACCATCTCAGGTTACAGTATGACCGTAGCTACACCGAAGCTTCTGTTCTTCAGGGTATTCCAGCCTCTATTCGCAGTAAGGTATTGCTCACTAATTTTAACTGCCTAAACGTATAGTCAGCCTGAATGCTATGGATTTTGAATTTACTCAAATAATCTGTTTCTTATTCTTGGTTTGCTATTAGTTACTTGACACATTTGTTTGTTCTTTGCCTATAATGCCTTGTCTTTCAGGATCTGTAGGTTTTATTTCTATTCTAAGAGAGCAAGCTTGTTCAATTGTTTTGCTCCATTTGGTTAAATCATGAAACCAAGCATGTGATCACTAGATTCTGAGCTTGTGTCATCTCATCTTTAAATTACTAATATCAAGATAACCAACATATGCTTACATTGGTGGCCAAGTGGGCTAAGATTGGGGTCTTACTTTTGATTACTTCCCTTTCCCACTCTATAAATGTATGGTACTTCTGGTCGTAAAACTATACTGAAATTCATTGTTTCGTCTGTGCAGATTTCCCAGAAATTATATGAGCCATGCCTCAAAGAAGTTCCTCTTTTTAAGGGTTGCTCGGTGGGATTCATAAAGCAGATTGTAAGCCAATGTCATTAGTATTTTTTATCTGATCTGATAAACAAAATGCTATCATCATTAGACTTTTTTCATCACCTTGAATGTTTGTAACGTAAATGATAACATTCTCACCTTAGCTTCTTTTAGAGGAAAGGAATCTAATCTATGCTTCTTGTTTATCAGGCAACCAGAATTCATGAGGAGTTTTTCATTCCAGGAGAAGTGATTATAGAGCAGGGACAAGCAGTAGAACAACTATACATAGTAGGCCATGGTGTGCTGGTATGAAATTAAACGTTTAGTCCTCAATACATCTATATCTTTATTCTGTTTTGTGCATTTGCAATGTAAAACGTGCTGTATTATATGTGTTGTTCTCAAACTTAATAAAGTCACTCTGTCCCAATTGTCCTTAGATTGGTCATATACATACCCACATAAAACTATTTGATTTGTTGCACACATGACATACCCTTCTCTGTTTTCATGTATTCATTTTGTATGGTTACATGTATACATTCATCCATGTACCCTTTAGTGAAGGGCAAAACAATAGCCACTCCATGTAGTCTATGCTTACCACATTTATGTATTCTTGAATTATTATGCCTATTCTACAGGAGAAGGTGGGAAGGGGTGAAGATGATAAAAATGATGAGCTTTTGGAGCACCTACAAACCAATAGCTCGTTTGGCGAGGTTTCGTTCCTTTGCAACACTCCCCAACCGTATGCTGTTCAGGTTCGTCAACTGTGCAGGGTCTTGCGAATTGATAAACAATCCTTTAGAGAAATCCTGGATATATATTTCTTGGATGGCCGGATGATCTTAGACAACCTCCTTGAGGTAAATAGACTTGGAAATTTTTCTAATCTTATTTTTCTTGCTTTTCAACTTACAAATTAATACCATCTGCTTGCTAATTTTCAACTTACAGGGAAAAGACGAGAATACCAGGAACAAGCTTTTGGAATCAAATATCACTCTTTTTATTGGAAAGCATGAAATGGAGTTAGTTATGAAAGTAAATTGTGCTGCCTATGATGGAGATTTTTATAGAGTAAAGCGTCTGATTGGAGCTGGAGTAGATCCAAATAAGATGGACTATGATGGAAGGTCGCCTTTGGTGTGAATCTAGATGCCTAAGGCCCTAAGCTGCTAATTGATCTTTATTAAATTAGAATAAGATGCTAGAATAACATAAGTAACTTCATATATTGATCTTTATTAAATGTTTATCTGTTTCCCACAGCATGTTGCTGCATCGAAAGGATTCAAGGATATTACTCTTTTCCTTATTGAAAAAGGAGCCAACGTCGAGATATCAGGTGATATTCTAAGGACCTCTGCAGAAAATTTCAAATGGATCATGAAGAAATCTCACAAGTCACTACCATTATTGTTGATTTAACTTTGTGTATTGCTGTATCAGATAACTTTGAGAACACTCCTTTGCTTGAAGCGATAAAACATGGGCATGATCAAGTAGCTTCTTTACTTGTTAAGGAGGGGGCATCACTTAGTATGGAAAATGCTGGTGATATTTTATGTACTACTGTAGCAAGGAGGAATTTCGATCTTCTGAAGAGGCTTTTAGCCAATGGCATCAACCCAAATGCGAAAAATTATGATCAGCGATCACCACTTCATCTAGCTGCTTCAGACGGGTTATATGCAATGGCAAAATTGCTTTTAGATGCAGGAGCAAGTGTTCTATCAAAAGACAGGTACTATCTCAATGTTCATCTGGCTTGGAAGCCAGGGATGATTCCAAATTGTGCACCTAAAATTGTGTCCTACATCAAAGTTGTGTGTCCTGAAACTTGAGAACTTAATATGCTTAGACTGTGTCAAATATTGTGGTAATTTTGGCTTTAGAGTAAAGCAAAGGAATTTGCATTGAAAAATAATTCCAACTTGTTTAACCTTTTAGTCTACTTGGTGATTGCAGATGGGGGAAAAGTCCACTTGATGAAGTCCGCATAGGTGGAAATAAGAAACTGATCGAACTTCTTGAAGCTGAAAGAGCTTCTCAGTTGTCAGAGTTATCTGACGACTCTCAACAAACTAACATACACTAGTTTTCTTGAACAAGTAACAGCTACTAGCCAATGTGTATTATCTGTAATGTAATAAAGTATCCTTAATTAAGTGATAAATGTTAATAGGAGTTGGAACAATAATTTTCAGATGCTTATCATCAGTCTTAAATTATTTTAGAATATATTCGGATCCACTTGATAAACAGTAACAAAGTGTTATTAGTTTGTGACATAGTCAAAGAATATGAGCATGCAATATAAATATAGAATAGTCGAGTTTGCAAGCAATACTATTACTAATATTACTACTAGTAGTCGTAGTCGTAGTTGAGGTTGGAAAGCCTTAAAGACAAAGAAAGAGAGCGCCCAACCACCACACACATTGTTGATCAACTTATTATCTCAGTTTCAAAGTCAAGACACAGCATGTTTCACTTTCTTCTGCCTAGCCAGCTACCTATATATACATGTATATGCAGTAGATATGATATCATGCCTTCTAATGCATACAAAGTTGAAGACTCTAAGAGCATAATTAGAAAAGTGATGAAGGTGTGGGGAATGTGGTCTGGCTCGAGAGAGTAAACCATATTTTGGTATTATCTAATATTATATGTATTTTAGTACCATTTTATATATCACCTCTCTAATAGAAATAAAATTTATTTCTATTGCTTCCCGGACCAGGCTTCATTCCCCTCACCACCTTTTCTTTTCTGTAATAATATAGGGCCATAGTTGGAAATTGATTATATGGGCCAAGGTGTTGGTTTTGGGCTGCCGCCTGGCCAAGTGTCCGACCCGATACGCTGAGTAGTAAATGCTCGACTCAGTGAAAGAAAGAGGTGGTTGGTTGGTGATTAAGGCAAGCAGCAGCGTTCACATTTCAGTATTTCACATTGAGCAAAGAAATCAAAGAAATCAAAGCAATCGAATATTCGAGAAGGAGATCAACAGAGGAAATGGCGTTGCAGTGGATGATTTTGACGTACATAGTGGCAGCAGAGGCAGCCTTAGCCTTCATCTTAACCATTCCTTCGCCGAAGGTCTTGAAGAATCGTTTGGTGTCTTTGGTCTCTCTCATCCTCCAACCCGCCCTCTTCATCGTCCCCTTCGCCGCCTTTCAGCTTCTTGGTTTGATCTCTTTCTTTTATTTATTTTTATTTCTTTCCACGATCTGCATGCCTTTCTTCCGATAACAATTTGGGAACCAAATTCTTATTTATTTTTTAGGGCATAACATCGGATTTCCAATTGATTTTCGTTTTGCTCTCTCTTTCAATTCCTTGTAGATATATATTGGAAAAGTGAGCACCGCTTGATGTGTAATTCTGAGATCTGCACCGCTGCTGAGCGAGACCGTTCTGAAAAATCCGTCAGTTTCACTATTTTCTCTATTTTTTTTGCTTTTTTCATTTCAATTTCTTTTAGTGATCAATTATGTTTCTCAAAATCATAATTCTGATTAAGACATAGACTAAGTCATGTTTCATTAATTCACACTTTAGACACTTTATGGTGGTATTAGATAGTTGGGGACATTTTGAGTAGATTGAACAAGGAAGGTTTCAGTGTTTTTGCAAATTGGGAAGGGAAGCTGGACTTATATGGAAATACATTTGCACAACCAACATTGTCCTCGAAACCCTTCATGAGGGCAACTGTATTTACCACCTTTTTCTCCATTCACATAGTTTGATTATCATATTTGTATGGTTTGATGATAGAAGAGCTGGCAAGCCCAGTCTAATGATTGCATAATTATTTGATAATCTTAGCCCTCTCTCAATTATGCCATGCAGATGTACAAGGCTCAAAGGAATGTAATTCTTTGTGCTTCAGCATGTATTCTTTACTGGTACGTTGATCCAGTGATCGAATGCCTTTACTTTTCTTTAATTAAACATGGAACTGATAAGCCTCAGCTTGATTTATTGTGGTTTGAAACTAATCTAATCTACAAATGTGGGCGCAGGTGTCTTTTTCGCATCTGTAAGTATTACAAGGATATTCAAAGCTTAGAGGAAGCAGAGAAGAGGTTCAAGGACCAGTAGTAGCTTTTCCAATATACACTCTTCTTTGGAAGTGGAAACAGCTGAGTTCATATTTTTTCATCATAAATGGAAAACCCGACGTCACTTTTAGTATACTGTAATCCTTTGGAATCGTGTGTTTACAATCTGTAGTCATCTAGTATGTGTTTCTGGGACGTTTTTCTTGTAGCTCAATCTACTTGACTTTCTACGTTATATAAAAACTATGACAATTATGAGTGCTTAGAAATTTGGCCATGACTGGAGTCTTGATCCTGCCTTGATTCGTTGAGGAATTACTCTACCCAACCCTAGTTCTTTAAAAAATTTCCTTGTTTAAATATATTTGCAGAGGCCACCCTTGATCTTTCTTGGGTTTTGCAATTGGTTCCCCTACTTTCAAAATCGTGGGTGACAGTCCTGAAGGAATGCAAGTGGGGTCAGCTTAGTGCAGGCATGGTCATCTCATTATTGTTAATTCTTAATGAATGCACAGTTTATATGCATACGATTTAGACGTGGCATGAATCCCAAAGTGTTATTCAACACGTCAAGTATGTATAACTTTTAAGGAAGCCAGGCGTTAGAACCGAAAGAAAGTAAGAGAATTTGATTCTTGTTCTGTCAAAAGGAGGGGCCTTCAGGTGGGAAATTAATCATCTCTTTTTGGCTTAACCTCAGCTTTGCAATAATTTTAGTGTGCATGGCAATGATAGTCTGAATGTCAATTCTTCGTGCTTGTGATCTGTCAAGTATGGGATTTGGTATGAATTGCAATGTAGACTTGGTATCGCACTACCTGCATTGACCCCATCTGAACACTCACTTAGTATTCACAATAACTTATCTTCTCATATTCATCATATGTGCCAACTGAAAGACGTGCATATTTTTTTAATGCTTTATTCCTGCGAATGCAACTTAAAGGTCAAACAATCACACGCTTTCGTCTCATGACAATTGCTCTTCAAATTTGTCACGAATAATGCATCGACTCCATGATGAATATGAAGTATTCCTCTCTTATTATTATTACTTTTATTTTCATTCTTGTAGCACAAGGTACGAGAATGATTGGGTTTTGTTCTGTTTTGTAAAACGTATGAGATTAGTCATGAATTTGGTATTACTTCATGAAAAGGTCGGTAAACGTACTTAAGGGATCTAGAAAAGGTAGCTAACCCAAGTTTTGGCCTTGTTTTATATATGCCGACTAAGACTGCTATCCTGGCCCTTTCCCACTTACCTCATGAAAAGATTGAACAGAAAATCACATTGCAAATGTGCAGCAATACATTGACAGCTTGTCGTGGTCATATATTCCCAACTTACTTCCCATGCACTTCCAAATTCCAATCTTTTTATGGTAGGTAGCATCTATGAAGTAGCCATGTCCTTTTTCGAAGAACAATAATGTTTATGACGTTTTGTGTTGGTTCAAAACAGGTGCCTAAAATGAGTCAACTACAACACCTTTTTTCAACCCATGTTGGAAATACATATCAATGATCGAACCATCACTGCTCCATGTCTCTAACTTAATTGATAAGAGTATGTGCAATGCAATGTCAATAGAGGGGTTCAGTTCAATATATTGATTTTGTGAAAGAAAAAATGCTTGTAATAGGAGGTTAATAATCAATTATTGAACTGATTTATCAATAGCCAAGTAAAAAAATGGACACAGCTATTGCCAATTGATTTAGTTGGAACCAAAGGCAGCTTTTTGCCTACTTTAAGCAAAGGACTCTTGTACAACGTGAGTATTGGCTCTATTTTTGCTTTGTAGCTAACTAAACATAGCTACATTGAGAGTTTACTGCAAATCCACATCTTATTTTCAATTTTGCACTAATTTGGTAGATTTCATGATATTGTACCATGTATAGTTTTTAAGTGAGTTGTAAATTGTAATGGGCCTTTATTATTATATGAATTATGGTTTATTTATTTATTAAATTTGGATATTAATTTAAATTAAAAAATTTTAAATATTGGGCTTATTTAAAAGATCTCATTAATATAATTTCAATGGTATAATTTTTTAAATAAATAAATTTAAAAATATTAATTTGTAAGATAATATACAACAATATACAAAAATATATAATTATTGACTTGAACCATTGCAAACAATGACAAAATAAAAAAATGAAGGTTAATAAGCTTGTAATGACATGTCAATTGACTTTTTGCATTGCAAATGCTCTTAAGTCCATGACAAACTGGTGTGATCGACATCTTAAGGACACAAGCATTCATACTAATACCACTGTGACATGTGAAAAGAATTATTGGAAACCTTATTTTACTTCCAATTCAACTTGCACCATTGTATTACGACTCTGGACAACAAATTAACTTTACCATGAATAAGTTCATCATATTGATGAAATAAGAACTAATCTAAAATTAAGAATTAGCAGAAAGAAAATATTTTCTCCTGAAAAAGAATAAAATCAATATGACCGTCTAATATTCTTGAAATCTACAGACTCAATGCATTCCAACTCAGAAGCTCTGTAAGGATTCAACAGTTTCAAAAGCTCGTTTGTTTTCTCCTTTGTGTGATCATCACCACAACGAACCTGTAAAACTAACACAAGCTTCTGAAAGGTACCAACTTGAAGGGCCTCAACCAGAACTCTTTCTTCTTCATGCCTACTTGCACACTTACAGAGCTTCCAAATAGCAGAAATTGAATGCTCAGTCGCCATTTCTGATACCCTTAAAATTTTCTTCACCAAGACCGGTACAGTCAGAGCATTAGTATAGGCCTTTTCTCTCCCTTGTTTGCAATCATAAAGACTATCCAAAACCCTCAAAGTCCTCTCGCTTATGCCCCTTTCAGAGTCAATAAGAGTCTCTACCAAAATGGAAACCAAACCCATCTCCAAAAATGCTGATTTGATCTTCTCACAGCTAGAAGAAGAAGATGAAACCAAGTAGAAGATTACCATGAGAGAGTCTTTGGTAATGGTCGGAGAAATTTTGTTTCTGATGAACTCGAACAGAATCTCATTGACTCCACCAATCTCCGCCAATGCCTCAACATGTTTCTGATCACAAGAAAGAAGCTCTGTCAATGCCAGAATAGAGTTTTGCTTCGCGGAGAGATCACTGCCGCTCTTGAGAAACCAAACCATGCAACGCAACGAAGCACGAGACCCCAAGAATTTCTGGGCTTCCTCATCAAGTCCTGCAGGAAACATCCAACTCAGCGCAGACAATATTTCTTCGCACACATTGACATTTCCTTTTAAACAATGACTTGCAAAAGAATCAAATGCAGCAGCGAGAACAGAGGCCGTCCCATTCTCCAAGATGCAGCGCTTGTTATGTTCGCTCTCGGCCCCCAATTTGTTGATCTTCTGCACATATTCTAAGCAGCCAGGTTGGTCCACACGTCGAGCAGAGGCTGCAATACTAAAGAGAATCTCCGAGACCTCAACAGGCATGATGGGAATTCTGGGTGTTGGGATACGTTCAATGCCATAGTGCTTATTTTCAGTGCACCATTCTTGAATCATTCTTGTGAGAGTGCGGTTGGGAATCCGATCAAAGTTTCTTAGGACCTGATTTGTTACAGGGCAAGTGAAATTCCCTGCTTCGAGCCACTTCTCGATACTCTCTCGATCGTAGCTCATCCCGGAAGATAATGTAACCGGATCCTTCATCAAGTCAAGAGATATTGGGCAGAGGAAGTTGTTTGGGATCAGCAGCTCCAGGTCGACGTTGCCTGCATCAGCCTTCTCTTTCGAGCCACGGTGGCCGCTTTTCCTTCTTCTCCAACCCAAAACCATAATTGGTACTAGTGCTGGTAGTACAGATTTCAGAAACTAAAGCAATAAGATTGAGATAAAAGGCTAAAGAAGCTGTTTGTTGTTGTTGATGTTGTTGGTTGTTTTAACTTGTTTGTTGTTTTTGTTTGTGAAAAATAGGAGGGAGATGATGGGGTTTATATAGTATGTTGTCTTAATGAAGTACAAGTTTCAGGTTTTCACACACGGTGTTCGGTTGTTCAAACTTGAGACCGTGTGATACATACCATACAGTAGTAGCAGAGAATTCAATAGGAAAGAATATAAGATGATCAAGAGACAGAGGGGCTTTTCAGTAGGATTTGAATGTTGACCGTTGAAGGTTTGAATGTTTATAACTTAACCGTCAAAGGGGGGGAAGTGGTAAAAATAAGCTCCTCTGACTCGAATCAAATGAAACAATTAGTAAACGAATTATGTTTTAGAATTATAATGTGAGCTGAGTCTGAGCTGGTTAAGGACTTAAGGGTTATGTATGAGTAATTGAGTATGAGGATTTGACGCGTTGACCAAGATTTCCTTTTTTCTCTGAATCAGAGATGACGAACAAGACCGATATCCCAGCTCCCTTAAATTTTATTTCTTGCAAGTCTTTCATTTTTTTTTAAACTTGCAAGACTTTCTTTGGGTTCTTTTTTTCTCATTGTAAGAACGAGTCCTACCCTCATCTCTCATCAGCTGTCTTCTTCTTAGTAGGTTTTGACTTTTGAGTGCTTTTCTTTTCTTGTGGGTTTAAGGATTAGAAGGCCAAGTCCAAAGCATAACGAGTTATGTTATAATATAACTCGCTTTACATTTATTTGAAAAACTAATATACGCACCATAGAGACAGGTTAATTTGAAACAACCAAAGATTCTAACCTAAAACCTCAGAAGTTACTTTTTATTCATGTTTGAATGCTGTACAGAAAAAAACTCGGTCAAAATGAGATTATTTTACAAATCAATTTTGATCCTGTACCTAATCAGCAAGACAGGCAAAAGATATGCTAGCTTGAAAACAAATCAGGCTTAAGTTTTAAAATAATTCCAGCCTTAAAAACAAGGAGAACAAAAGAAAAAGAAAGAAATCAATCCAGCCTAACTGAGTTCGCTCCTCATCATTCTATCAGCGAATCCAATGGTACATGTAGCACATAGCTAAGTAGAACAGTTGACTCATTCCTGCCTGACATATGGAGAACTCATTTCTGTATCGTAAAATGAGTCATCCGCAGGTATTCCAAAAAAATTATCATCCTTTTCTTCATCCCACTTGAGGACCTCCCTTATGTACCTGAATGCCTCATCAACCGTGGTACCCTCCCGAGCTCGGGTTTGTGCCACAAACAACTTTTCACCACTTATGGAAGAATAGAGCTCTTTGAATTTCACTGCCACATAATAATATGCTTGTTGTGCGAGAGACTGATTACTACCGTGGGGCTTAACAGGACTGAAGTCCTTGAACCACTCACAAGCTGACAAAGGAACCTGGTTTATCTTGTCTTCAAAGGCATCATATTTGTTCAGCAAAAGCACAAATGAGGTGTTTCTAAAACAAGGGTGCCTCACCAAACTCTCTAACAAATCTCTGCTTGCCAGCATCTTATTATAAAGAAGACCATTACTGCAGGCCCACATTTGATCGTAGTCACTCAAGGCAACACAAAATATCACTGCCCTCGCATCTTCAAACATTTCCAGCCATTTGCAACCATCATTCAGTCCCTTGGAACTAATGCGAATTAGTTGATACCTGAGACAAGAGAACCCAGTGAGAAGCAGATTGATGGTTTTGGGGAAAGCCAAAAAGTAAGGGTTGGAGAATGAAGGTTTTACTTGGTCAAAGGAGGTGGGCATTCATAGCTTTCATTGTATAGCTCAGACATGGAGCTTCTATCATCAAATGAAAATTCCATGAAGGCAAGGCCATTGCTTTGAGTAACTCCCTCAGCATATAAAATGTCCTTCTCGGAAGGCTCATACTCATTACTTGATATTTCTATAGCCTATTGAAAATGAAACACCAAGCATCCATGAGGGGTGAAATGATTATAAGAATGAGTAAAAAGATCCAATATGGACCAAAATAAAAACTAATCTGAAAAAAGATGGAGCCAAAATATGCAAGGCCACAACGAGGTAAGACTAACCCGATCTAAGAAATATTTGGCAACTTCAGGAAGACAAAGTAATTCCTCCCTCCTTTTGTATGTTTCCTGAATGGCAGAATCTTTCCACACTTCATCTACAATAGGAGCATACTCACGTGTAGCAGCAGGGAAGAATGCATCCAAGTCTCCCGTTGCCATGATATCCAGTAACCAGTCAGAAAAATGCTTGAACCTTTGGTTGATTGAATAGATGCATTGCTCACTTTCATCAACTACTGTTTCACATAAATTCATTTCACAGTCAACCACTGCTTAAGTTTCATTCAAGCCTACAAGCAGAAAACCAAATAAGCAATTTGTTCTACATCTCTAATAACATGTTAAACATTTTTCCACTTCAATCAGTAGGAAATTTCATTAATGACAGAGGAAAGCTATGAGTTTATTTTTTGTTTGCAATATGTGACATAAGATGAGACTAATCACGTTGAATCCACTTCCTTGTGTACACACAACTTGGAACAGAAAAAAAAACAAATAAATACAGCTCTGTGCCAGGTAACTGTATTTAAAGTAGAATTAAATGCAGCGACATAGAAAGAAAATGCCTATTGACATGACCAAATTAATTTATTACATATTAGGAGCCATCAAAATCCATGTGGTATAAATATAGAACCAACCCAAGCAGTTCAAACCAAATATAACATTTTCAGTTTCATAGCCTTTTGCAAATGGCAAGTGGAAAATCATTATTGATGGTTTAAAAGCTTTTCTCATATAGCAAAGAGCAAACTATGATTGCATGGCCAAGTACAAACTCATACAAAAAAATCTTAGATCTAGAAAAGATGTTGCAAAGATGGACATAACAAACAGCTACCTACCTTAGCTCCAACTTAATCAAAGAATAATGTTTCCATCAGAAAAAGGAGAAAATAGAAGTCATGTAATTAAATAAATACAGACCTGATTCAGACTCTTCAGTGGCCCCTGGAGTAGTCCTATTCTCCATCAAAGCTTCTTCTTCAAAGCGTTCTTGGCCCTCAAGTAATATACTTAGATACTTGTACATATTGCTTTGAATCATGAGCTTGATGTTCTGCAGCTCTTCGGGAGTGAACTTGTTCCCATATAAAAATTTGGCCTGTTATATGGAAAAGAGAAGGATAACCCAGGTATTTTTGAAATGTAATACAAATTGAAAAAACAAGATATTTAGTCATACCCATGCAAATAAATCAAGCATTTGATTCAAAAAAAAAAAAAACAATAATAAAAAAAACGAGCAAAACAAAAGCTAGCACCAATTTCCCCCATCCCCCAGGGGGACTTCACTAACAGATCTCCAGTTATCAGTTTGATAATCCGCAAAAGGGAAGTTGGCACATTAAATATGCACCATGATCTTGGCTATTTTGGAGGTTTTATCGAACATTCCAAGTTCCAATTTGACACCAGTTTCAACAGAAGATTGCACACCACATAATGATATATAGAAAGATAAGGTAGGTTTATTATCGCAGTAAGGGAAACACCTTTAATTGCCAATTGATGAATATGTCAAGACAAGGTATATGCAACTATTAACTTCCCATTTGTATTAAGCGAACAACTTAAATCTTAAACATTTGATTGTTGAACGCTAAATGAACGAGCATTTGCTTTAGGCACCAAACACGTGATGAAGCCAGTCGATGCTAACTCTTGATGCTGGTGTGCTAATGGGGGCACCCAAGGGGAATTCTACGTTACAGACTTACACAAACTTGAGGAAGCTGGCAAAAAAGCAGTAAAATGTAGAATATACCTGCTTGAAGATGGTGCTAGTTCCAGATCCCTCCAAGCCAAATAACAGAAGTTTCTGAACTCTTCCCTGTTCCAAATATTCAGGGACTGACCTACTTGAAGGTGTTGTAGAATCTTCCTTTGCCCCATGTTGATTACCAGTTGGTACAGGCAATGAGAATAATGAACAAATGAAACGAGTGGACGCCTGCCTACCAAAAATCAAACTGCAACTATATAAAAATTCGACTCAAAATCATTTGTCGAAATTTGAAGCGTGCACCGAACAACAAATATTCCAATATTAACAGATTAGAAAGAACCTTTCCCCATATATTCCCTTTTATGTTATTTTGACCTTCCTCCTCATAGGATCCATCATCATACACCCAGAAATGAGTATCAGGAGGGCACTGTACTTTGGCCAGCTGAAGAGCAAGTGAAAAGGTAAATGATAAGGTTCACTGTATTGTATTTAAATAAATAATAAATTACGAAGCCATCAGAAAATTTCAAGCAGCTCCATATAAATAAGTTCATTCATTGAGGAGTTTTGGGTAGTCATTGCGAGCATACCTTCAACACTCTAAGCTCAATCTTTGTGATCTCCCGGCCATTCATGAAAACTTTGGTGTTCCCATTGCTCGCATCGAACAGAAGCTTACCCCCAACATTCAGTTTCGAACTAATGATCTTATCAGGTTTCTCTCCTTCCTGAAATCAAATGCACAGAAGTAAACATAAAAACATAAAAACGATCAAACAAATGTCAAATGCTAATCCATTACCAACACACCTTTCCCCAAAGTCCCGAATCCTTATCGTACCAATACCTCCCAGGCTTCAACTTTTGAGGAGGCATTTCACAGCCCAAAATCTCAGCCAATTCTTCTTCCCTCAACTGCCTCCCATTCACAACTAACTGCTGGGGCCGAAGCTGATTGGCGGCGCACTCCTTCTCGCCTTTCATTATCTGCCGAATCTCCAAAGGGCTACAAACCCTTGACAAGATCCTTGAACATTTCCCCAAACTCGACCTTTTCGACTCGTCTATCGGCTGCCCAATGCAGCTCACACATTTACGCCCCTCTGGCATCGACCCCATCGCCTTTAGTAGGCAATTGCTACAGTATTTGGCGTCGCATACCAAACACCACTCTCTCTCCTTCAATCTGTTCCCTTTTCCACACCTACTGCAAATCCCTCTCTTATTCGCTCGGCTCCCAGGCGGCGAAGCCCAAGCAATCGGTAACCCTATTGCTTCGGCGGCACTTGACTGCGGCGACGAGATCCTATCACCGTCGTTATCGTTATCGTTGTCGTCTTCGTTCTCCGAATCTCTTGGCGTATTGAAAGTCACAATCTTTGCTCCGGTGCCGGTCGGTTTTTGCTCCAAATTCGAGTCTTGAACTGACAACGCAGAGCTCAAACATTCCTCAACTCCTTCGGATTCCGATCTTTCCCTGCTTTGCAACTCAATTTGAGTATTTGAAACCGAAGACGACGACGTGCTGACTCCACCGTTCCTGACGCGATTGAACCGCGAGACCTTCTGGCCAACCGGCTCAGCTACCGGAATCGAAGACAGGTCCGGAATGGAAGACAAGTCCGGAACCGAAACCGAGACTATTGAAGAAGTGTCAAACGAATCGATGTGAAGTGGATCAACCTTAGGGACGTCGTAGGGCAGCGGAGGGCCTTCGTATTCGAGTGCGATTGAGTAGTCGAGGTGGTCTTCGTCTGGCAAAGGTGCGCCAGCAGGTAGCATCTTTCGGAGCAGGTCCTCCCAGCTTTTCTCTCCCTCTGTTTCCGAAGCCATATGGGGGGCTGTTTGGTTCCCGAGAAAAAGCTCGGAGCAAAGAGAGAAAATCCGGGACAATATCAACTGAAAGTGAGAAAGAGTAGATGGGGGAAGTTGGGGAGAAAAGAGGGTGTGGAGTGATTACGTTTCCGTTAAAGAGTTCAAATTGTCAACGATGATGACAATTTTAAGATTTGGTTTACAAATAGTAATGGAAGGGAGGCTTTGATCTTCCTTGACAGGACAGTTGATTCCTCGCTACTAGAAAAATTGAAGTCTGAATCAGTTTGTAGTTTGTACACGTCACGTGAATTTTGTTACCTACTTCTTTCTCGCGGTTATTTTCCTTCTATTTTTTCAACTGCTGCAATTTATTTATCTCTGAATTTACACAGTGTTTCTACAATCATTAGCCAGCTGTTAATGAAATTTTATATTTTCCCTATTCATTCTCTTACAATTGATGCGAAGCAACTTGAAAATATATATATATATTTTTGGTAAATAAGCAACTTGAATTGCTTGCAGCCTTTAAAGTATGCTAATTTCCCAAAAAAAAAAAAAACAAAATTATTAACACAGTATGGATCAATACTATANCTTGAATTGCTTGCAGCCTTTAAAGTATGCTAATTTCCAAAAAAAAAAAATTATTAACACAGTATGGATCAATACTATAAACAGCATTAACCCCCTTCTAAACACATCAATGCCATCAGAATTGTTCTGATACGCAACCCAAAAACACAGCCTTCCTATTGCATTTTCCATTCCTCCATCTTTTGCAGCAACCACTGATGACTTAAGTTTAAGTGCACAAATCTGATAACAGCTCAAATATTACATCTTAAACTGGTTACTGATGGACAACGTAGCATAAAAATTAAAAGCTTCACGCAAGAAAATAGTCTTTTGTTGAAATGGGATTGTTCCCTGCAAAATTGAAGCTCAACTTGTATTGAAATTTGAGTTTATGCAAGAATTTTACATATTGGGAGAACAACAACGGTATTGATTATTGGAAATTTTCTAACAGCACAGCTTCAATAAAATGAGATGCTATACAGTAGCTTCCGCCGATGCTTGTTCTCAAAACCAGTCAGAACATCATCAATTGAATCCTCCCATGACTCGGCAGTTGCTTCAATCTAGGCAAAAGAATCAACAATACATATCTATCAGTACTTTGCATTATAGGTTTATTGACAATTACTGCAACCATAAATACAGACCTCATTGCAAAGATCTAAAGCAAGACGAGCTCCAACAGCTGCCTCCTCGTGGTTATCTTTTACCTCCAAGTTGATTATCAGTACACACTTCTTAAGAACATGGTCCCGGTTGTTAAGATCTATACATTGTTGCAGAGGGGTCAGACAAGCAAACAAAGATAGCTACTTCAAGTTACAGATTCACTGCACAGTTCTTCATGGATTATCATAAAATTAAAACATAAACAAAAACAAATGGTGCTACAATTTTCAAACCTTCTGTGAAAGTTTAGGACAATTCAAAACTAAAATTTAAGTAATTA
Organism: Purshia tridentata; assembly: GCA_003254885.1. Lineage (NCBI taxonomy): Eukaryota > Viridiplantae > Streptophyta > Magnoliopsida > Rosales > Rosaceae > Purshia > Purshia tridentata. The sequence goes on from QANT01006593.1 coordinate 17,975, forward strand.
TTATTCATTTTCTGAATAGATAACCAACACACAAGCAGAAGTATAAAGAAAACCAAAATTTTGGTCAATTTTATCAAGAACCTTAAACCATTAGATTATGTACCCAAAGTAAACGACTTACAAGGGAAAGATTGATATGTGAGATATTCAAACGGCAGATTATGAAATCAAACCCATAGAGAAATCCGATCAACACCCTATCTCATTAAGTTATCAAATTGCCATCTTTTAAAAATAAGAAGAGTTCCTCAACATCCATGGAATTTTCTTGAAAAGGTATCTCCAAGTTTACAGCAAGCGGTCTCAAAGTAACATGTATCAATTTTATACTCCAAGTCTCTAGCTATAGCTTTAACACAATCCTAAAAAAGTTCAAAATTTTCCATTTTAACACCAGCAGTTCTGTTGTGTGTATCAGTTCTAATTGGATTTGGAACCATTAAGCTCCAGATTTCTTATTTTCTTACTACTCACCCTTGAAAAAATATCCAATTTAACACAGTTGTTGTCGTGTTTATGTTTCTGTTACCATCACTAGTAATGCTTGAGCTGACAGAAATTATATGCCTACAACTTAGGAGCTTGAGTTAACTTGCCCATCGTATCAGGTCATTTTACTGCCAGAATATAGCAATAAACGTCTAAGACAGATATTCTTAAGGGAACTGAAAAGAACTCTGCCAGCAATTCATGTTGCTCAGTATAAGAAGACTGCCGAGAAACAAATAATGGCAACAGAATGAACAACATTCAATTATTTGATTTGGAGTACTATATCACTGAAATCCATATGATGCAAGCCATAAATAGAAGAAGGGAGCATTACTGACCTTCAACAACCATATCAAAAACCTTTTCTTCGAATGTGAATACCACATCAAAGGAACCATCAGCAGCATTGTCTTGCCACCGCTGAGGTGCAAATTTGACTGTCGAGTTTCTTTTAAGCATAGGCAAAATGCCATTACGCTTGTACCTGTACTCTAGTTGTTAAGGGTCACTTTGCTTTAAAATAAAACAGCGACATGGTTTAGAATGCAGAGTATGCACACACACACACACACACTCTTCAATCCACACATCCTACAAACTCAAGCATTCTACTCAAAGCTATGAATCAAGAGTTGTGGACAGTGTTTACCTATTCTATACTCTCCGATTTACATGTCAATCCAAAATCAAATTACACGAAAAAAAACCACCAGAATAAGTTCATTACACAGATATTATCAGATTGTACACATAGAAATTGCCAATAAATTGAAGTTTGGAAAGCCAACTTATCTATCCAACATAAGGTTTGCAACATGTCAATCCAAAATCAAATTACACGAAAAAAACCACCAGAATCAGTTCATTACACAGATATTATCAGATTGTACACATAGAAATTGCCAATAAATTGAAGTTTTGAGCCTATAAATCTTATATGCATACAAACTAGTCCAGCATAAGGAAAGCCAACTTATCTATCCAACATAAGGTTTGCACGATATATATCAATAGCAAGTCTTACAGAATTTTCTTCTTCTTTTCTGTTAATCCATTGTAAGCAGGACTAAAAGCAAAATAAAAAACTTACAGAGCCAAAATTACAAACAGAAATAAAATTAAAAAGAACAAATTTTAAAAAAGCAATAATTGCTCAGATTGAGACAATTGATATGACCCACAAATTCCAATCAAGCATTCCAAAAACCCAATAGAATGAAAGTGAAGAAGAAGTTAAGATGAGGATACAGTTCTGGGTCTTTTCGTCTGAGATCGTCGAACATCTGTTTATAAGGAGTTCCAAAGTCGTAAACGTTGGGTTCTCTGAGGGAAGGACCAGGGAGCTTAACGTGGGCTCCAGTGCCGTAGGAGGAGACGTCAAAGCCTTGCCTTTTGAGGAGCGAGTGAGCCTCCATGCTTCGGTTCTGGTTCGACGAACACACCATGGCGTACCGGAACTTCATGGTGACTATTGAAACCACAGTCTGATTCACAACACAAGACAAGACCACCAAGACGACGACGCTCGGATCATGGGGTTCGAGCTGGGGTTTATTCACGAGACAAGAAAACTGCAGCTGCTAGCTGAAAGCCTGAAATTATGTAAACCTCCCTTCTATTTTCAATAATTTCAATAATGCCTCTTGCTACTAAATTTCGGATTTTTTATTTCTTTTGAGAGAGCCGATTTTTAATTTCAGAATTTAAGTTAGGTTTTACTTTAGCCTTCGTAGTTTCAATTTTTTATATCTAGTCTTGTATTTTACAAATTTTTACAATTTAAGAATATTTTAGTATTTTGTTCATTAAATGATCAAATTCATTGCATTTTTTGTCATGTAATATACAAGACATTGGGATTTTAGTCATATACTTTACAAATCATTAGCAAATCGATAATGAATTTTACAAATTAATTAACAAAAAAGCTAATATATTTTAAAATTGTAATAATTTTAAAATATATAATTAAAATCAAAACAATTGAATTATAAAGACCCAAATAAAACTTAATCTAAACTACAAAGACTAAAAGTAAACTTGAGCCGTTTCAGAATTATTTTCAATGTTATAACTTATTCAATGTTTCAGAATTATTTCTAACGTTATAACATTAGTCAATTTTTTGTTTTTTTCTGAAATAGAGTAATGTTAATATGTTATAACTTATCCAGAGAAAGAAAGGTCCAATCAAATTGGGACGCGTAACTTATTAACTTAATTGGCCCATCACGCTGTATGCAATGCCCCAGCAAAACAAACAAAAGAGTTGATTTTCAATAATAACACGGATGCAATCCCACACTTGAATCTAAGGGGCCCAATTCTCTATCCTTATCTAGATTCTACATGACTAAAAAGATCTTATGATTAAGTTATGTCGACCAAAAACTATTTGAACCTATGATTTGTTTCACCAAGATGTCATTCCTAAGTTCAAGATCATTACA
>QANT01006595.1:0-46168 GCA_003254885.1 Purshia tridentata
TATTAATTATACTAATATTTTTTAACTGTATTTGTTTTCAGCGTTCATTATAAACACCTTATATCACATGAAACCTACTATAGGATTTAATTTTCTCAATATTTTTTATGAAAGTAGTAGGTAATATGCTAAATAAACATATGGTAAAGTTTCATTCAAAATTTCCGTATTTTAATAGTAATTTCCGTCATTTCCATTTAATTTCTGTCGAAATTTAAAATTTCCCGAAATTTCCGTCGAAATTTCCATCGAAAATTTCCACAAAATCGAAATTTAACTCCTTGCTTGTGCTGTATTTATATTTAAAAAGTGCTAAAAATTTATTTCATTATTTGATCCATTCTCCTTGATAATATATACACGATTATAAATAAAGTCAAACAAAAACAAGTTGAAGATCAAATATTAATAATATTTGGGTAATGTAGTAATGTTGGTGGGCCTAATTAATATTTGGATTGCCCCAAAGCCCACACAAAATATCCTACTACGAAAACAAGCCCATACCCGAAGGCGGTTCTCACTTCTTACTGCTCACTCACCAGCATCCTCCTCATCACGTGCCACCGCCATTTATCTCTTTAAGCAAAATATAAACAAAACCCGCACTTGCTCTCTCTCATAAAACTCACTCTCTGACTATCACACTGAGAGAGAAGGCCAAAACCCTAGAAAGCCCGAACCGCCATTGAAGAAGCTCCACAAAGCTTCTTCGTGAAGAAACACTACGGGGGGCGAACTCTGTAGATCTTTCTCACAAGCCTGGTGCAGAGTTTCCCACACAGTAATCAATTTGATTGGGGTTTCGGTTCCGCAGTATGTGGAACAACGGCCAGATTGCGCCGCCTGGCACCGGCGGTTCCTCGATTCCACCACCGCCGGCAGCTCAGCCCTCTTACACAGTGTTGCCGTCTCCGGCCGATGCCGAGGCCAAGCTTGAAGAGAAGGCCCGCAAATGGCAGCAGCTCAATTCCAAGCGCTACAGCGATAAGCGAAAGTTCGGCTTCGTCGAGACGCAGAAGGAGGACATGCCACCTGAACATGTCAGGAAGATCATTAGGTTAGTATTCGTCTGCTACATTTTGATACACACACGTATGGGTTTTGTTTTCTTTTTTTCGTCGAAGATCTTTAGGTTTAATTTTGGATATTGGGATTTGCTTTTTTTTGTTGTGTTTATTGGCGAATGAAATGAAGTAACTAGAAATTTAAGAAGTGTGAAAAATAGGCTTGGTTAAGTAGTTGAAGTTGTTGCGGGACCGTACGAATTGAAATCTGCGATTATTGAAGATTTTGTGTGTTGTTGAATTTGTTCTTGAGAAGGCCAGGTTGCTTTATGTGTTTGATTCATGGTTATAGCCGATGGGTTAGAGAAAATTCTTGGGGTGTTGATCATTTTATAAGAAACACTAAAAGGAGCAGTAACTAAATGGTTTTTTGGTGAGTATATGGAAAAAAAAAAAAATTAGATTTTTCATTTGATTATTCATGAATTATAACCCATTGAGACTGTTTAGAACCCACATGATATATGTTGTTTTATACTTCTTACTGATAAAATATGAAAATTATAATCCTCGTTCTGCTTCCAGTGTAGCCTTCTTTTGGTTTCACCTAAAGAACGTGCTTGTTATCTTGAAATTAGTACAGTAGAGCTTTGACCCACGTAGCATTTAATATGGTGTTTATTTTGACAGAGACCATGGGGACATGTCCTCGAAGAAATTTCGACATGATAAACGAGTGTATCTAGGAGCACTTAAATTTGTCCCGCATGCAGTTTACAAGCTCCTTGAGAATATGCCAATGCCCTGGGAGCAGGTATGTGCTCTATGTCTCTCATATCCATGTTGACTTTTCCCTTTTGATGCTTAAATTTATTCATCATTTGAGTTTTACATAAGGGCTCATTTTATTAAATTAATGCTGTTACAGGTCCGTGATGTGAAGGTTTTATACCATATAACTGGGGCAATTACATTTGTGAATGAAATACCCTGGGTTGTTGAACCTATATATTTGGCTCAGGTACTTATCTCACTTTCATATAATTTATATGATGTCATATAATGCGCTTTTCAATTCTAGAGATTGGTAATCTTTTAGATCTCATTTTGATTGATATTTAGTGGGTTTTTAAATTTAATTTGTACAGTGGGGTACGATGTGGATAATGATGAGAAGAGAGAAGAGGGATCGTCGACATTTCAAAAGAATGCGGTTTCCACCATTTGATGATGAGGAACCTCCATTAGACTATGCTGATAATCTGTTGGATGTTGATCCTCTAGAGCCAATTCAACTGGAGTTGGATGAAGAAGAAGATTCTGCTGTGTATACTTGGTTTTATGACCATAAGCCTTTAGTCAAGACAAAGCTCATTAATGGTCCAAGTTATCGGAAATGGCATCTCTCGCTTCCTATCATGGCAACTCTTCATAGGCTTGCAGGACAGCTACTTTCTGATTTGATTGACCGCAATTATTTCTACTTGTTCGACATGGAGTCCTTTTTTACAGCCAAAGCACTGAATATGTGCATTCCAGGTATGCATCTTTTTGTTTTTCTCATCTTCTTTGTTATTTGTTATTTTAATTACTAGTTAAATGAAAAAACTGGAATTGTTTTTTTTGTTTTTTCATTGTTGGTTTGTGGTGCATTCTTAATTATTTTAATTACTAGTTAAATGAAAAAACTGGAAATTTTTTTTTTCTTTCATTGTTGGTTTGTGGTGCGTTCTTTTGAGTTCTGCATTCAGCCTTCAATGTGTAATTAGTGGTTTCATGATTGTGAGATGTAACTTGATTCATTCTGATAACAATTCTGCTCTGGAATTTAATAGTTGTCAGAGTCAAAGGTGGTTTTTAGGGGATTTCATATAAAGTTATTACAGGTTCCCAGTTTGGCAACATACCTTTGCTATTCTCATGAATTTAAAGGGTGGGATATGTACTCTAGTGTAATATGGCTATCAATTAAATACTATCTTGACTAAAATATTGTACCACACATGCATTGTGCTTGTATCTCTACTGCGATTCTATGGCCAAGTTCTTTTAATTTAAGAAGTTTAGTGCAGCACCTGGTTTCTTTTGAATCATTTACTAGCCATGTTGGATATTGGTAGCCACACTGGTATTTTGGATTTTTCTTATGTTCACAGTTTTGGATCATTTACTAGTCATGTTGGATATTCATGGGCACACTGGTATGTGGGCTTTTCTGACATATACAGTTTTTTGATATGCTCTTTTGGTCACTGTTTTTCACATTTTTAGCCTTAGTATGGATCTCTGATCTACCTTGAAGGTTAATTGGACGTTGGGAGTTATTGTAGACTTAATTTATATCTTTTTGTGTGTTTTTAATTTTGGTTTCTATTTAGCTTTGAAATTATATTTTATTTTGATATTTCATTCGACTTACTTTGCTATGACTTCATGAGTTGTAGAATTCCTAGTTTATATCTTTCTGTGTGTTGTTTAATTTGGTTTGTGTAGTTTTGAACTTAGATGCCTGCTTCCTATTTCATTTGACTTAACTTGTTACACCTTCTGTAGGTGGACCTAAGTTTGAACCTTTGTATCGAGACATGGAGAAAGGGGATGAGGACTGGAATGAGTTTAATGACATTAACAAGCTTATTATTCGGTCACCTCTCAGAACAGAGTACAGAATAGCATTCCCTCATCTATACAACAATAGACCCAGGAAGGTAAAGCTTTGTGTGTATCACACACCCATGGTTATGTACATAAAAACTGAGGATCCAGATCTACCTGCCTTTTATTATGATCCATTGATACACCCAATACCTAGTACTAACAAGGATCGGCGTGAAAAGAAAATTTATGATGATGAGGAAGATGATGAGTTCAAATTGCCGGAAGGGGTGGAACCGTTTCTGAATGATACTCAGCTATATACTGACACCACAGCTGCTGGAATTTCCCTCTTGTTTGCCCCACGGCCTTTCAACATGAGATCTGGTCGGACACGTAGGGCAGAAGATATACCTCTTGTGTCAGAGTGGTATAAGGAGCATTGTCCTCCATCATATCCAGTTAAAGTTCGGGTCAGCTATCAGAAATTGCTGAAATGTTTTGTGTTGAATGAGCTGCATCATAGACCACCCAAGGCCCAAAAGAAGAAGCACTTGTTTCGATCTCTTCAAGCTACTAAATTCTTCCAAACTACAGAACTGGATTGGGCTGAAGCAGGCCTTCAAGTCTGTAAGCAGGGTTATAACATGCTAAATCTGTTGATCCATAGGAAAAATTTGAATTACCTTCACCTTGATTACAATTTTAATCTGAAGCCAGTGAAAACCCTGACAACAAAAGAGCGTAAGAAATCTCGGTTTGGTAATGCTTTTCATCTTTGCCGTGAAATCTTGCGGTTGACAAAGCTTGTAGTAGATGCCAATATCCAGTTCCGTTTGGGTAATGTTGATGCCTTTCAATTGGCCGATGGCCTACAGTACACATTTTCTCATGTTGGTCAGTTGACTGGAATGTACCGTTACAAGTACAGGTTGATGCGTCAGATCAGAATGTGCAAAGATCTTAAGCACTTGATTTACTACCGGTTCAATACTGGGCCAGTAGGGAAAGGACCTGGATGTGGCTTCTGGGCACCAATGTGGAGGGTGTGGTTGTTTTTCCTTCGTGGCATAGTTCCTCTTTTGGAACGGTGGTTGGGAAATTTACTTGCTCGGCAATTTGAAGGACGCCATTCAAAAGGAGTGGCAAAGACTGTAACTAAGCAGCGTGTTGAAAGCCATTTTGATTTGGAGCTTCGAGCTGCTGTCATGCATGATGTTCTTGATGCCATGCCAGAGGGCATCAAGCAAAATAAGGCCAGGACTATCTTGCAGCATCTCAGTGAGGCTTGGCGTTGTTGGAAAGCAAATATTCCTTGGAAGGTTCCGGGTTTGCCAGTTCCCATTGAGAATATGATTCTTCGTTATGTCAAGTCAAAGGCAGACTGGTGGACAAATGTTGCTCATTATAATCGTGAACGTATAAGAAGAGGTGCTACTGTAGATAAGACAGTTTGTCGAAAGAATCTGGGAAGATTAACTCGCCTTTGGCTAAAGGCAGAGCAGGAACGACAACACAACTATTTGAAAGATGGTCCATATGTTACTCCAGAAGAGGCTGTTGCAATTTATACGACAACTGTGCATTGGTTGGAATCAAGAAAGTTCAGCCCCATTCCATTCCCTCCATTGTCATACAAGCATGATACCAAGCTACTTATTCTTGCGCTGGAGAGGTTGAAGGAATCTTATAGTGTGGCTGTAAGATTGAACCAGCTTCAAAGAGAGGAGCTGGGTCTCATTGAACAAGCCTATGATAACCCACATGAGGCATTGTCACGAATAAAGCGTCACTTGCTCACTCAGCGTGCCTTCAAAGAAGTGGGCATAGAGTTCATGGATTTGTACAGCTATCTCATTCCAGTTTATGAGATTGAACCTCTTGAGAAGATCACAGATGCATATCTTGATCAATATTTATGGTATGAAGGTGACAAACGTCATCTCTTCCCGAACTGGATCAAGCCTGCTGATTCAGAGCCACCCCCACTCTTGGTTTATAAATGGTGTCAGGGAATAAACAATTTACAAAGTATATGGGACACAAGTGAGGGGCAGTGTGTGGTGATGCTTCAGACGAAGTTTGAGAAGTTCTTTGAAAAGATTGACTTGACAATGCTAAATAGGCTTCTACGTTTGGTTCTTGACCATAATATTGCCGATTATGTTACCGCAAAAAACAATGTGGTATTGTCTTACAAAGATATGAGTCATACAAATTCATATGGTCTTATACGTGGTCTTCAGTTTGCATCATTTGTTGTACAATATTATGGGCTTGTGTTGGATCTGTTGCTTCTTGGATTGACCCGGGCCAGTGAGATTGCCGGTCCACCACAGATGCCAAATGAGTTCATCACTTACTGGGACACAAAGGTTGAGACTCGGCATCCTATCAGGCTGTACTCTAGATACATAGACAGGGTGCATATCTTGTTTCGCTTCACTCATGAGGAGGCTCGGGATCTTATCCAGCGATATCTTACTGAGCATCCAGATCCCAATAATGAAAATATGGTTGGATATAATAACAAGAAGTGCTGGCCGAGAGATGCCAGAATGAGGCTCATGAAACATGATGTCAATCTTGGGAGGAGTGTTTTCTGGGATATGAAGAACCGTCTCCCTCGAAGCATCACAACTTTGGAGTGGGAGAACAGCTTTGTCTCTGTTTACAGCAAGGATAATCCAAATTTGCTCTTCAGCATGTGTGGATTTGAAGTTCGGATACTACCCAAGATAAGAATGAGTCAAGAAGCATTTAGCAACACGAAAGATGGAGTATGGAACTTACAGAATGAACAGACAAAGGAAAGGACTGCGGTTGCTTTCTTGCGGGTTGACGATGAACACATGAAGGTGTTCGAGAATCGTGTGAGGCAGATCCTCATGTCTTCAGGGTCTACAACATTTACAAAAATTGTCAACAAATGGAATACGGCCCTTATTGGTCTGATGACATACTTCCGTGAAGCGACTGTACATACACAAGAGCTGCTGGATTTACTGGTAAAATGTGAGAACAAAATTCAGACCCGTATTAAGATTGGATTGAATTCAAAGATGCCTAGCAGGTTTCCACCTGTCATCTTTTACACTCCAAAAGAAATTGGAGGACTTGGCATGTTATCTATGGGTCACATTTTGATTCCACAAAGTGACCTCAGATACAGTCAGCAGACAGATGTTGGTGTGACCCACTTCAGGAGTGGAATGAGTCATGAAGAGGACCAGCTGATTCCAAATCTGTACCGTTACATACAACCATGGGAGAGTGAATTTATAGATTCACAGCGTGTTTGGGCAGAATATGCACTGAAAAGGCAGGAAGCTCAGGCACAAAATAGGCGTCTAACCCTTGAAGATTTGGAAGTAAGTGTTTTGATCTTGTCCATGTGATACTGTTTTTGTGTTTTGTGCTTTAAAGTTCTTCCCCTGCTCTGTGTGGGCTTCTTGTACATTATATTGATCAGTCACCAGACATATTTTCTGTTAGTGTTGTCTTGCCTATGGATTTGTATGTAGTGGATAAATTCATTTCCATTTTTTTGAGAGTAGTAGCAGAAATATACCTGTTCTAATATATGTTTTTCATTTCATTGACAGGATTCATGGGACAGGGGAATACCACGAATAAATACTTTGTTCCAGAAGGACCGGCACACTTTAGCATATGACAAAGGGTGGAGAGTGCGCACAGATTTTAAGCAATACCAGGTTTTGAAGCAAAATCCTTTCTGGTGGACACACCAGAGGCATGATGGAAAGCTCTGGAACTTGAATAACTACAGGACTGATGTTATTCAAGCTCTTGGGGGTGTGGAAGGAATACTTGAACATACCTTGTTCAAAGGAACATAGTAAGTCTTCTTCTGTTTAGTTCACCTTAGTTAAATTTTATTGTCATCATCATCAATTATGTTTTACATAGATTCAAATGCATGAAGTGTGAAGGAATAAATTGACTAATTTAAGATCATAGCCTGTCATTACATATGAAGATAAGTGCTTGTTATGGAAGATTTATGCTAGTTCAAATATATGGGCTTATTACATTGGTGAACGTGTTGTATGTGCCCTTATGTATAGTAGAGGTGAAGCTTATACATGGTCGAGATGAAAAAATTAGATGTATGATTTAATATATGCTTCAGTGACTAATGGATTGTGTAATGCTTGTCTATTTGCTTGTGTCTGTGTGTATTATTAGTGATATATTTGCAGAAATGGTTGAGAAATTTAATCATCTCATTACCCTCTGTTTGAAAATTTCAGCTTCCCTACTTGGGAGGGTCTTTTCTGGGAGAAGGCATCTGGCTTTGAGGAATCAATGAAATATAAAAAGTTGACTAATGCACAGAGATCTGGGCTCAACCAAATCCCGAATCGTAGGTTTACTCTTTGGTGGTCTCCCACCATAAATCGGGCCAATGTATATGTGGGTTTCCAAGTGCAGTTAGACCTAACTGGAATCTTTATGCATGGGAAGATCCCAACCTTGAAGATATCGTTGATTCAGATATTCCGTGCACATTTATGGCAGAAAATTCATGAAAGTGTTGTCATGGATCTCTGCCAGGTTTTAGATCAGGAGTTGGATGCGTTGGAAATTGAAACTGTGCAGAAGGAAACCATACATCCCAGGAAGAGTTACAAAATGAACAGCTCCTGTGCTGACATTCTCCTCTTTGCTGCCCATAGATGGCCCATGTCAAAACCTAGTCTTGTGGCTGAGCCAAAGGATGTGTTTGATCAGAAAGCAAGCAATAAGTACTGGATAGATGTACAACTCCGTTGGGGAGATTATGATTCTCATGATATTGAACGTTACACCCGAGCCAAGTTTATGGATTATACGACTGACAACATGTCTATCTATCCTTCTCCCACAGGTATGCAGTTGTTTCTGGTTTCTTTACATCTTCAGATGCATGTATCTTTGTTTTGTGAGAGTAAGCATGATTGCTTCATGCAGGGGTGATGATTGGTCTTGATTTGGCATATAATTTGCATTCCGCTTTTGGCAACTGGTTCCCTGGGTCAAAACCGCTGCTTCAACAAGCAATGAACAAGATCATGAAGGTATTGTACTTGTAACCAATTGGTGATGATAAATCTTCTAATTTGACTATTATTTGGTTCAGAAAGCAGCCAATTAATTTTTCCTCATGTGCTTGCAGTCAAATCCAGCTTTATATGTCTTGAGGGAGCGTATTAGGAAAGGATTGCAGTTGTATTCTTCTGAGCCTACAGAACCATATTTGTCATCCCAAAACTATGGGGAGATCTTCAGCAATCAAATTATTTGGTTTGTTGATGACACCAATGTGTATCGTGTTACAATTCATAAGACATTTGAAGGAAATCTTACTACAAAACCCATCAATGGTGCTATTTTTATATTCAACCCAAGGACTGGGCAGCTTTTCTTGAAGGTATGTTTTTCTTTTATTGATATTTGAAATTAACTTTGCTTGTTCTCACTGGTGGTTTTGAACTACATATTATAAATTTATATTTATGCAGGTCATCCACACAAGTGTGTGGGCAGGACAAAAGCGTCTTGGTCAGTTGGCCAAGTGGAAAACCGCAGAAGAAGTTGCAGCCCTTGTGCGTTCTCTACCGGTTGAAGAACAACCAAAGCAAATTATTGTGACTCGTAAGGGAATGTTGGATCCATTGGAGGTCCATTTGCTGGATTTCCCCAACATAGTCATAAAAGGAAGTGAATTGCAGCTTCCTTTCCAGGCTTGCTTGAAAATTGAGAAATTTGGTGATCTGATATTGAAGGCTACTGAGCCCCAGATGGTTCTTTTCAACATTTATGATGATTGGTTGAAGAGTATTTCATCATACACTGCATTCTCCAGGCTAATTCTGATCCTTCGTGCGCTTCATGTGAACAATGAGAAGGCAAAGATGTTGTTGAAGCCTGACAAAACAGTCATTACCGAGCCACACCACATTTGGCCTTCTCTCTCTGATGATCAGTGGATGAAGGTAATTTCATTGCCAACATTGTGTTTATGCGTGGAACTTCTTTTTCTATTTATGAAGATAAGATACCCTGTAGTCATTCATTCACCTGTTACTTCCATTGACTAAAATCAAGAAATAGTTACTTTGTAAGTGATTTTGTTTTCTGAACTTGAACTTTGAAGTTTTGATGGAATCCAGTTCTTACAAATTTTTTTAATTTATCAAATGGTGTNTTTTTTTTTTTTTTTTTTTTTTTTTTGGAGGGGGGAGGGGCGGGGATTTATTTTTTTTGTTTCAACTTGTCCCTCCATACCTTGTCACATCTTCATTGCAGTTCTCTTTAAGCTATAATTACTCATGCGGCTGCTAATGTATTAAAGGATTGAAAATATGGTGCAGGTTGAGGTAGCTCTTAGGGATCTCATACTGTCAGACTATGCAAAAAAGAACAATGTGAATACATCTGCCCTGACACAATCTGAGATTCGGGATATTATACTTGGAGCTGAGATTACTCCACCCTCACAACAGAGGCAGCAGATTGCTGAGATTGAGAAACAGGTAATGTTTATTTTGTAGTGATTTGATTGGTTTTTTTTTTTCCTCTAACTCTTAAATATGGAGTGGTGTTTCTTATCATAAATTAACTTGTATACAATTTTGGTGAATTTCTATTTTTCAGGCTAAAGAAGCAAGTCAGCTGACGGCAGTTACTACAAGAACTACAAATGTGCATGGGGACGAACTCATTGTCACCACTACGAGTCCGTATGAGCAAGCAGCATTTGGGTCCAAAACTGATTGGCGTGTGAGAGCTATATCAGCCACAAATCTCCATCTTCGTGTCAATCACATATATGTTAATTCTGAAGATATAAAGGTAAAGTTCAATCTTTAATAACAGTTGGATGCACTTCTTATGCTTTGTTCTTTTATTTCTTTTTCTTATTTGTCCACTGACATGGGAGTAAAAATGGCATTACAGGAAACGGGTTATACTTACATTATGCCAAAGAACGTTTTGAAAAAGTTTATCTGCATTGCGGATCTGAGGACGCAAATTTCTGGTTACTTGTATGGTATAAGCCCCCCTGACAACCCCCAGGTAAAGGAAATTCGCTGCATTGCTATGCCACCACAGTGGGGGACCCACCAGCAAGTTCATCTGCCATCAGCTTTGCCCGAACATGATTTTCTCAATGATCTGGAGCCTTTGGGATGGATGCATACCCAGCCAAACGAGCTTCCTCAGCTTTCTCCCCAGGTATTTTACTTAATCAATCTTTGAATCCTTGATCTTTCAAGGAGTGTTATGTCTGTTCAGGTCTGTATTTTTATATATAGGAGTGTGATGGAGAAGAAAATAACCAGTTTTTCGTTTTTTTTTTTTTTGCAGGATCTCACCTCTCATGCTAAGATCTTAGAAAACACCAAGCAATGGGATGGGGAAAAATGCATTATTTTAACCTGCAGTTTCACTCCAGGTTCCTGCTCATTAACTGCATATAAGCTGACTCCATCTGGTTATGAGTNCCAAGCAATGGGATGGGGAAAAATGCATTATTTTAACCTGCAGTTTCACTCCAGGTTCCTGCTCATTAACTGCATATAAGCTGACTCCATCTGGTTATGAGTGGGGCCGTGTCAATAAAGATACTGGAAGCAATCCACATGGTTACCTCCCGACTCATTATGAGAAGGTCCAGATGCTTCTCAGTGACCGCTTCCTTGGTTTCTACATGGTAAGATTTGTAGTTTGCCCTTGGTGTTAATCCTTCTTTTGTTCACGAAATCTGTATTCCTGCAATTGTTGGGTGGTTTTCATTTTTGTTGAGGAGCTAATTTGTTTATTTCCTGTTTGGTTTCTAGGTCCCAGATAATGGTCCATGGAACTACAACTTCATGGGGGTGAAGCATACACCTAGCATGAAGTACGGCATCAAGCTTGGGACACCTAGGGAGTACTATCACGAGGACCACCGGCCCACTCATTTCTTGGAGTTTAGCAACATGGAGGAGGGTGATACAGTGGAGGGAGATCGTGATGATACCTTCACATAAATCTTTGTTCTGGGATGTAATGCCGAGACGGTACTAGAATCTTTGTATTTTTTACTACATAGCTTCGGTCATGGACCCTTTTTTGTTGTAGCAAATCCATGTAACAGGTAATATGCTTGAGAAATTGTAGAGATATTTTTAGTGGTCATGATTATAGACAAGGCCTGTAAATATTTTGATCTAGAGGAAGTACAAATTTTGTTGGTGAAGATGAATTTCGTAACCATGTGCCTCCCTCCTGCATGCATGTATGAAATGTACAAAATGAAGATGATTAAGGAGGATGGACCACGCAGTGCAGTTCCTAGATAGCAGTTGGCTTTTCTTTGAATGAATACTTTTTATTTTCTTTTCTCCTCTATTCTTGTCGAGTTTGTTACATGGGTCTTTTACATACACCATTTGTATCACCAAGTACATGTATTCCACTAAACATAGAATCGAAAAGTATGACTACGGTCTCACCATTAAAATATTACAATAACTCTTTTCTTTCTAGATGCAAGAATTGACTGCTTCCAAAAGCAGGAAATTTAGAGGGAAAAATTTGACTACTTCTAGATTGCAGTGGATAATTCTAAATCAATCTCCATCATCTAAATCTGAAAATAATCTTCCTGCATGAGGTGATGTGCTTGTCTGGCTTCTTGAGCTGTCATATCCAGATTGTGGTAGATGAGGGTCACTCATCACATCCTAAAGACGAGACCAAAAACAAAATCAAAATGAGGTTTTAAGAAAATATCCAAAATAGAAAAGTCTGGCATTAAGTGCAGTGCTGGTTTATGTTATGCAGCTTACTTGTATTGTGGAAATCTGGCCTTGGCTTGGTGAGAATACTCCACCGCCACCAAGCATGAAACAATTCATGCTAACTTCGGCAAATGCTCTCAATCTGTTAAGCTCAGGCAGCACAACCTTCCCAAGATCCGGTCTGTCTCTTCGCCTCATTTCAGCACACTGTAAAGCTAGCTTGGCAAACTTCAAGGCTTCTTCAACTGGCCAGTCAGGAACAGCAGGGTCAAGTATCTTGTCAAAGGTCCCTGTCTCAATAGCCTGCTCAACATTATGTGCCAAACCCATTGGTGGCCTGGCTGTTATTATCTGTAGAAGCACAACCCCAAGTGAGTAGACATCAGATTTTACTCCAAGCATGCCTGTTTGCTGATACTCTGGATCGATATAACAGAATGTTCCGGCTGCTGAGGTCATGTAATACTCAGAGACAGCGTCGGATGATGGAGGGATTAGTCTGGCCAAACCTACGTCACTAATCTTGCTCGTAAAGTTATGGTCTAGCAAAATGTTGGCGGGTTTTAGGTCACGGTGTACAAGGGGTTCTGGCTTGGTCTGATGAAGAAACAAAAGCCCCGTGGCAATTTCTGCAGCAATTTGGAACCTTAGCTGCCAAGGAATAACTGGGGTGTTACCATGCCGGAAGAGACGGTCTTCCAAGCTACCATTAGACATGTACTCATAGACCAGGCAGCCGTACTCTGGGCACGCTCCAACAAGTAGGACCATGTTTGGATGCCGAATGCAACTCAATATTTTAACCTGCATAATACATACATGATCACCATGAATAGCTTACAAAGATATTATAAGGAATATAAATAATCCTAGCATTTCTACTAAAACTATTAGGACTTGAGAGGGTCACTAGAAGCAGAATTGACTATGCATAAGCAACTTCTTAAACCAGAATATTAAGCTCTTCTTATGTTCTTTTGTAATAAGTTTATAATCACTTGATCAGACAGTTCAATCTTCCATGCATTCATTGATCATATTCAAGATTGGACTTGAAATATGTTGGCATATATTTTGCCTTTGTGCATGTTTTTTATGTGCTGCTAAATCTGAAGAAAGTGGTGCATATTAAAATGAAGATAGGAGCTAAAAATTCAATCATGCCTAAAGTCACAAACCTCCTGTTGGAACTGTGACTCTCCTTGATCTGCATCCGGACGTAGAACTTTTATTGCCACTGGTGTGTAGTCCAGTTCGCCTCTGTATACTGGACCATAGCCTCCTACCCCAATCTTGTGAGCTTGCGAAAAATCATTTGTTGCTGCTTCAATCTCTTCAATTGTGTATTTCCTGTACCTGAGAGCATATGCATTTGCTTTCAGTGCCTTGTTACTCTCTTCAGCTCCTTGAAGGGATTTAATTTCTAAGATCCTCCTTTTTTGTGCTTCCAATTCAGCAATTCTTTGAGATGCTTCTACTGCCTCAATGGCTGCCTTGCATTTCTCTTTCTCCTTCTTTATAAGTGCCAATGCAGCTTCCTCTGCTAGCTTTGCCTCTTCTAATCTATTTTCTTCTTCCAATTTCCATCGGTTAATTTCTTGTACCTATGAAAATATCAATGTCATTAGAAATTTAAAATTTATACCCAATATTTCTATTTCATTAAATTAGTTCATCTCTTTTATGTGTACGTATGACTGGACATGTAATTTTGTCGCTGACCAGAAATATAAACAAAGGCCATGTTCAAATAAGTTTTGTCTTCAATACCTTATGTGTTTCTGTGAGTGCATCCTTGCAGGCCATATGGTACATCTCCATTGTTTGCTTGAGCTCTAGCTTGAGCCTCCTCATCTCAGCGTCCACTACATCCTATTATTTTCAGGCAAAATTAAATCTTAATTAATACGCTGAAATATTTCTGCATGCATGTATCTATGTAATTGTAATAAATGAGTGTCTTCATGGATCATACCATGAAAACCTCTCAAAACTAATGGAGTTTATTGGCCATTTCAGATATATCAGTCATTGAAGGAACGATATAGGTGTTAAACCCATGGATAAAACTTATCCTTGAAAACCAGCTTGCAAGAAAAAAGTGCCCATATGCTTATATACTACGTATTCTAAAGGTAGAGCTGGAGTCACTCAGCACTCCCTCTCCACGCAAGGCTAGAAATACAAACTCATCCAATCGTGTCAAATTCATGGGTAGAACTTGTAAACCGACTTGCAAGTAAAGGGTACCCATGTTCTTATATACTATATATTCTAAATGTATACAGACAAGTGGTACTATGCTAACAATAGGGACATCTAAGCTGGCTCATGAGTCAAAAGAATTTCTGGTACATTTTAGCTTATGAAGACAAGCTTGTAGGTTGGTGGTGCATCCAAAGTTTACTATGCTAATAAATTTCCTTACCATGTTCTGTGATGTCCATGAATTTCCACTATCAATTGAGCATGATGAGAATCGATTTTGTGCAGAGTAAGATGAGGAAGTGCTTCTGCTGTCAATAGACTTGGATCCATAGTAAGATGAAGTAGAGCTTCTGCAGTCAAACTCTGAGTTGATTGAGTATTGAGAGGTTATTCCTGATGCCACACTAGAACTATCCACGCTTGGTCTTCCACTGCTCACTGACATTATATCATAGTCTTGCCGGGGCTCATTTGATCTGCTCAATACAGGTCTTGCTCTTGTTAATGGTATTGGCCTGTATCATTGTATCAATGTGTCTGATTAATTTATTTAATTATGAATATAACTATGGACCACTCAGAAACGCTCACCTAAGAGACTTAAAATGAGGGATAAATGAGAGACGATGCATTTCAATGATGGGTTTAACACAACTTTTGAGACCGATAAACATTGAAGTGAATCCAGCCATTAGTTATTTTTTCCCTTACTTGTCTATCATCTTAAGTCCTATAGGTGAGTACTTGTGATGAACCACAGTACAAATGAACTCGCATCTATTAATGTTACACATATAGTCGATAAATATGGTACAAATAGTTTCCTTATGTTAAAGCTTACTTGAATTTAGCATGACGGGACCGGCGATTTAGTGAATACCGTTCCCACCCTGATACAGCATTAAACAAAGAAACATTAAAGTGAGCAGTGACAAATATTAATTAACCATATAGTACTTAATTATGAGGTGGGAAATTTATAAAATGCATATATATATGCATGATGCTAGAATTAGCCAGAACACAGAAACAAACCTTCGAGTTGCTCTTTGCTCACGAGTTCTGCATCATTTTCTTCAGAAACTTTGGTGGGAGCCTTTTGGGGTACATCAACAGTAGCCGATCGCATATCTGCGATCTTTTCTTTGAAAATGACATACACAGTGCAGAAGTCTGGTGCCCCCTTTGACACAATGCCTGGAACGTCTCTAGTTTTGAATCTGTTGTGAAACAAGATTAATCATGTAATTTATAATTAGTTTCAATCCATGTATAGCTAAACGAATTTGCAACATTCACCACAACCAAATTTTGTTTGCCAAATAATGTGCCAGTCTTTCATTTTTCAAGTAATTTTTTTTTTTTTTCTACTTTTTAGTACTGGATATGCGGCATATGCCTATGGACGCATCACTTGGTGATAAGTGGCTAAAAATTATTTGGGAGGGATTGATGATACCCCATATTTGCTCAATTTACCGCTTAGGCATAAAACCCAGTTTTACCTTTAATAATTTTTTTTTCTAAAAAGAATAGCCCAGCAGTCAACACCCTCAACCCCACCCAAATCACGACGATAGCCCCCTCCCTCTGTTTTGTAAGGTTTTTTTTATTCTAAGGGTAAAACTGAAAACTCTTGGAATAAATTAGTTGGTTGGATATATTGAGCAAATTAAAGGTACCATGAATAACTCATATTGTGTTTTTGATTATATGGGAGGAAATCGAAACCATGGACCTAACTTTATTCTAATCCTTACCCCAGCCACCCTCACTACTTGGGCTAAACCCTTATTAATTAGAACATGACGAACCAAGATTTTAGATAAAGAATTAATGATCACCTGAAAAACGGCATTCGTGATGGTGCACCAAGTACCAAAAATTCAATTGAATTATCAGTAACATAGTTGATGAGTGCTCTTGGTATATCTGTATCCTCCACTATGACTTCGCTGCATTTTATCTGCAGCAAACATGAAAGCTCAAATTCCCAAATCTTATAGATGACAGCACTTCTAAAATGAATGTTTGGAATATGAACAGTGAGAGAGGACATTCAAACGCTCAAACATTGGAACGTTTGAACACTCTCACAGTCTCACTATCTATTCCAGACCTTCGTTTTAACATACAAATTAAGAAGCAAATTATTACTCACATTCCTTCTGGCGCAAAAGCCACGGAATCGAAGAAACATCTCTCTGGCTTGAGGGTCCACTTGGTTTTCGTACACTTTTGCATCCTCCTCTGCCACTTCTCCTGTTGCACCATAACATGAGAAAAAAACAAGGAGGGAAATTGGGGACTGCCAAATTAAGGTAGAATTTATAGTCAAAACTAGTAAAGAATTTCGATCTTTTTCTTTCCAAAAATAGCAGTTTTTCAAGAATAGCCAAAACATAAATCCATAGGCTTTCCGGATTCATGTATAGGCATTCGAGTTGGTGCAGAAAATTGGATCAATTAATCCAAAACCAATTAGAAATGGCAGATACGTCCAAGATTTTATAAATCACTATGCAATATTTTACATTTCTGATATGGTGACGTAAGATATTTTTTTTAACACGCAATAAATCTTTTGCCATTCTTAAGAAGTTTTATGATAACCACCATTTTGAAAAGAAAAAAGAAGAGCATTAAGACCATCATCATCATCCATGAAAGAGATAGAGAGAGAGAGAGTTACTTTGGTTGGGAAGAGGAGATGTTGTTTGTTTAACATGGAGCAATGTGAGACATTGGCCTCTGGTGAGAAGATGATTCAGAGCCCACATGACAGCACCTTGACTTCCTTTGTCCTTGTCTATTGCCACTGCCACAGATTTCCCTCTACTTCCCATTTCTCTAATTAATTTCTACCTCTACCTATTAATCAATAATTTCAACCTTTCCAAAGAAACTGTTACAATCCTAATTAACTCTCACTAATTATGAAGAACTTGGATTAAAACTCTCTCACTAATTATGAAGAACTTGAATACGCATGCGTGGGACCCCCCTGAATATCCAGGAGGTTTTCATACATGAATGATCCTTATAGAAGGGAGTAGCTAGGAAGAGAGTTGGTTTGGTTGCTTATGTTTAAATGCTGTCTCTATGCATATAAAGAGGAAATAGTAGTTGTTGGGTGAGAAATCATTCAAATTTACAACTTTTTTACTCACTGGTGTTTACCAAATTGCTCAAACCATCTTCTGTCTCTATCTATATTAAGACATTCATTCTGTTGAGGACATCAAAGTCTTTCACACCCAAATGGGCAATTAGAAGATACAGACTGCATGACCCTATTTTCGCATTGTTGAGTAGTTATAGCTAATTGACTGAAATTTTTTATTATATTGGAGGGAAACGAACTTTAAACCTAATTTATTTAGAAATTTAGAAACGAAAGAGTTGTAATATAACATAAATTCCAAAAATAAATAAAAAAACACCAACATATATTAACTGATGGAAGGTCCTATTCAAACCCTTAACAAACTTTTATTCCACGTTAATTTTCTTTTCCATTTTTCTCTCAAATTAAAAGAATAAAAATAGGCTCCACCTGAATTGGCCTTGGGAATGCGTTTGGAAGCTTCATATTCCCCCTAAATTGAGAACCTTCTTATGGTTGACGACTAATATGTTGAAAGAGAAAGCTAGAAAGAATTAACTGATGATCCTTATAGTTCTAGAAACCCACTGTTCTAGAAACCCACTATTCTAGAAACTTTGGAACACTTAATATTAGGAGATGCAGGCATATATGCTCTTAGGATATAGAATGCAGCAGGGGTGCACACCGAGTTGGCACAGTTTTGCTTGGAAAATTTTGTGAAATAACCCTTTTATTGCTAGAATTACTTTTTTTTGCTCTCAGCTCTGAAAGTAAACTTGTTTTTACTCTCTCTTAACACTTTTTGGACAAAAAAAAGTTTTAGTTACCACATGATCGACATGTCGACATTTTATGGACCAAATAATTGATTTTAACCAAAATGTAAAATAAGTAAAAAATTAATTAATAAGATGAACCGCTGTAGTACTGTATAAAGTGGTTGTAACACCATATGAACCGCACTAGAGAATATGCACTATAGCCACATGATAAGATTTGACAATGTAGAAGGGCTTAGGTAATTCATGCAAGCCCCTTAACCATACAAGCTGAAGTGAGCTGAAGGTGTTTGCTATCAAGCTATTATTTTTCCTTGCACATCATTTACACTCGACCACAAAGTCAAAATAAGAAATTTTTCTTGCTTTTAGTTTATTCTTGAGTTTAAGATTTGGTTTATTGTTATTATTTCATATTGATTGATTTAATATGAAAGGCCTTTTGCCAATTTTTTATATAGAATTCAAAATGTAAGTGATGCTATAGTTGTTACTATTTGTAAATAACAACATGTTATTATTATTATTTGTCAGTAACAATATGTTATTATTACTATTTGCCAATAATAATATGTCATTGTTACTGTTTGACAGTATCAACCCATTAATGTGATTTTCTAGAGTTTAAATTTTAGTTGTATTGCGATTATTTCACACTAGAATCGAAATTGTAAGGAAAGCTATGATTGTTACTGCTTATCAATAACAATATGTAAGTGAGACTCTAATTGTTACCGATAATGTTGAAATAAATGAGCCAACCTTGATTGAAAATAATTAAAAATTTAAAACCAACAAACAAAAACCAAAATTTGACCCAAAAAAAACCATAATAGAATAAATTCAAAGCCTGCCGAGCTAGCTTGAAGCTGGAAAGAAAAAATTGGACCGGCCTATAAATCACCCTAAATTCAAAGCCTGCCGAGCTAGCTTGAAGCTGGGCTTGGCCTAAACCCACAAAGCCCAGCCCATAAACAAAAAAAATCCACCCGTTAGCCACTTTAAGTCCGCCACCCCCACTCTCATAAAACAACACGCGCTCAAAACCATAACGGTCTTTCCGCCTTCAAAGCCACAACCCAACCATTTCTATCACTCTTCTCGTTCTCTGCAACTCTGACGCTTCACTCTAAACCCCACACCAGTCATTACAGTGATGCAGCACTCTCTTCATAGCTATGCTAACTGCGAAAAACGACACAGTTTCCATTTTTATCAAAATCCAGATTTTCTCTGATTTTTAATTTTTGTTAAATTTTACTGTGGTCATATTTCGAACTCCATAAATACGAGCTTAGAGAACTTTTGAGGTTGAATTTAAGCATAATATGAGGATTTTGGAGCTGATAGAGAGGCGGTGTTTGGCTTCGCTAACAAGAAATGGCGACATTCGCGAAAATGATGAGCGGACGGTGACCCTCTCGTACAAAAAACTACCTCAGCTTCAGCTCATCAAGCTCTCCGTTCTCAAGCTCGATGGCTCTGTTTTCGGTAACATTATATATTTCGCTTCTCGTTTTGACTTTCGTCTGACTTTTGATTTTGTTGGTTGGTTCTGTTTTTGGGAACAGCTTTTTGAAATGGAGAAAAAAGGGTGATAATGAGGATAATGCTTTTAGGAAAAGCTAGTTTGAGAAAAGTGCTTCGCAAATAAGTTAAGAGTGGAGCTCAAAAAAGTTAACTCATACCCAAAAAAGTGTCCCTTATCACTCACCCAATTCTCTGTTAACCAAAAATTATGTATTTTGGGAATTTTCGTTTGGGTTAGTAGAATTAATGAGCTTTCATTCTACAGAAATTCATGTTGGGAGGACTGCTACTATAGCAGAGCTCAAGCAAATAGTGGAAGAGGTTTTTAGTTCCTTGCAAGGCAAGATTCCATGGTAAAAATCTTGGCTTATAAATTAACATTAGTGATACCATTTTGATTTTGGAGCTTAATGTACTCTGGTCGGAGTCAACATTGTTTTTGACATGCGAGACTATTTAATTTTGTGCTCTTAGGTCACTTGTCTGGGGGCATTTCTGCTTGTGCCATGAAGGTCAGAAGCTAACTAATGACAGGGCGTACATTCATAATCTTGGGATCAAGGATGGTGATCAAGTATGGGTTATATTTTCCATGTTTCATTGAAATTTCGATGTCTGTCATTTGTCAATAATCTGCCTCTAGTTTCATTTCAGTTGCTGTAGGGTTAGATGATAATGCATATGTCCACTTCTTTTGGAAAGTATATATGAATGTTCAAAGATACCTACCATTGGATGACTTCTGTATCACTCAACCACTTTTGGTATCAATTCTGTTTGTTCTAAATTTGTGGTAATATCTTATGTGGGTTCTAAGTCCAAAATCCGACTCCTAACTCTGCAATGAGCATGTTGTTCCGACCTGCTCCTTGATTTATAGTAATCCAAATGTTTTTACATATGTATGTGATGTTACAGGCTTACAGCTAAGTTGGACTCATCAAATATGATAAATCAACTTGCACTCCATGTCATTTGTAGCTTTTTGTTTGATAGAACATTAGGGACGTAATATAAAATGAAAGAACCTCTGAACGGAATTGATTTATATTTTAAGCTATTCTGGGAGGCATATTGTCATGGTATACAGTGAATTAATTAGAATTTCTATTTCTGAATGAATTATAATGACTTCGCTCACTAAGCAGGCAGTGGAGTGAATTTTATACAGTATTATTATCATTGAGTGTGACAAGATTATGTAAAAAGTGCTCCACCATACATGTTGCATTTATGTGCATTTTATAGTTAAGCCTTTTTATGTGTCATTTGTTTATGGTCATGGAATGAACAGTAGCAATGCCTTTTGTAATTTTTTGTGTATACCGCTGAAAGTAACTTCCTGTTTTTGCTATTTTCCATTACCAAGTGAAGTCATTTCATGCTTTAATCTTCCACACCTTCATTTGTGAATCTCTCCCGTAGATTTCAATCACCCTACTCATTTTTGGTTATCAATGGTCTTCTAAATTTCGGATTCAGGGTGACTAAGATTTCTGTCGCCTTGCTTTAATTGATCTGACATCTCTTAAAAAGTATGCAAAGTGCAAACTAGTATAATTGGACTATCAAATACTAATTTAGGAATTTCCTATTACACTTTTTTAGGTGTGGGTCTGAAATTTCCTTGAACTGTATTGTTGCTTTATTCTTGCTTTTCCTGACATCTATTGTATTAGACTTCATGGATGTATTTATTATTTTTTTTTCTTTTTGGAGGTCTTGCGATCAATCTATTGCTGAATAAATACCTAATGCTTGTTTTCTGGTACATGCAGCTTCAATTCATTAGGCATATGTCTATAAGCAATTTTCCATTTAAAAAAGGGTCTAAGGATGAAATTGTTCTTTGCAAACAACGTTCAATGTAAGAATTTCTTTCCACTTCTTATTTTTGGTATCACATGGATTGCTTGGCTTTTCTTTATCATGGTTTCTCATGAGTGGATGCTGTGTGCAGTGTGCACTTACAGGCAATTCTGCATGTTCATGTCACTATTCTTTGACACATGGCATAATTTTGAGTTTTTATTTAATTAGGGAGTAGTCCAGCTCAAGGATGCATCAAGGCTATTTATCCATGCCATTACTTTTTGTGTAGACACAGGCTGTGGCATCGTTGTAAATTACTCTGACATATAGGCAACCCTTGATTAACATTCTAATGATCAAATTTTTTTTGTTTTGGTTGAATTTGATGATCAAATTTTTTTTGTTTTGGTTGAATTTGATGATCAAATTTTGATAATGCTAAAATCAACGACAATAGGGCCTAGTGAAACCTATGGCAGACATATGGCGTAGAAACAGATCGAAAAGTAAAATGTCCACAATATGTAGCACAGTGAGTGAGGGGCACTTCAATTCTGTGTCTCCCATATTCTACCTGTTATGATATTATTGCATGGACTTTTAATTTGCTATATATGTTAGGATTAGCTTTTGTCTGTTTTATAAATTATTTAATGGACTACTAATTAAGGTCCCGTTTCAAATTTTCAATACATCTATATCTTTTATTATTAATTGAAGATAGAGAGGGAAAAAGGAGAGGAAAGTGAGAAGAGAGAATCAGAGATGATAGAGGTGAGGGAGAGGAGATAAAATATACAGAATGAGCTATAAACACAAAAGTAATAATAATAATTTTGAATTTTTTTTAGTTTTAACCGTTCTCTCATTTCTTCCTCACCTTTCTCATCCCTCATCTCCTCCCTTCTTTCTCACATATCTCTCTCCCTCAAACTAAGTGTTTTTTTTTTGTTTTGTTTTGGACAGCTCCTTAAGGTTGTCGTCGAGATCAAAAGATCATGAAGAGGAAGAAGAGAATGGTTTGGAGGATTATAACAATAATGCAATTGAAGAGGACAACTCCAAGCATCATTCCAATGAAGGTCTGGAGGAAGAAGGTCCTGTGCCTGAATTCAAGTTGGCTCACTACTTTAGAGGGTGGCTCTCATGCTCCAAGATCGTGGGGGGTTTCAAGAAGGGGATCAGAAGACAGGACTCATCGGTCCAGATTCGACCTGCATTCCTTTGCTGGAAGCCGATCTAGCTAGGAGATGATGACTGTAGGTGTAGGGTAATTAGCAATGGTGGACCGATCGAGTTAGGATATATCCTTCACTGTGCAGCTATAACATATGCCAGATTAAAACCTAAGTTGCTCCACAAGTTCAATACCAAGTTTCTGTATCGAGGTAGAATTTTATTGAAGATGATATTTCGGTGGAGGAAACAAGAGCTTGGTATACTAAAACTCATGGAGTGTGAGTACATGTTTGTGCGTGAGATTATTAATCTAATGTAAACTCCCCCTTTATTTTTGGGGGTTGCTGAAGAAATTGCCATAATCATATATTCATAAGAATAGGTAGTGACGAAGGTGGAGTGAAAATTTTCATATCATCAAGATATGAGTGCATGCATGCACACACACACATGAAGAAGATAAAGAAATAGCAAAGGTAGGTATGACATCGCTTTCTGCGTATGAGGACGTGTAGATGGTATATATATCAAAGGAATCTCATCTAATATTTGCAGTTAAGAGGATTATTAGTTAGGACAACTAAAACTTAGTTTTCAATGCATTCGAAATAATAGACAACTGTTGGATCCCAAAATTTTAAGCTATTAGGAAACATATATTAAGTTTACACTCTTCCTCATGACATGTATAGTCTAATCCTTATCATGGAGAGCCAGACAAATGAAGAGAGAGAGAGAGAGAGAGAGAGTGAGTCCCACCATCCAACCCTATAAACCAACAAAGAAGTAGAGAATAAGACTTGGAGGTTTCAAAATTAGGATCTAATGTAAACAAGGCTTTGATTCAATATTAGAGATTTAGTGGACTCCAAATTAAACTTCTAAAATAATGTGCCAACAATACATATCAAACTTACATGAATTACAATCAATGATATTATTAGGTATTTAGCTGTTGATTAGACAAGAAAAGTAGACCAAAAAAATACCATTTTCTTGCATATGATAAAATAAAAAAAATCAAGTTATATTCCATTGTCATTCTGGCTTGTAGATTATTACAAATATTCAAAAAAAAATTTTGAAATTTGGGAAGAACAAAAAATTAAGTTGGTCTTGCAAGATGGATTAGGTTAAAAAAAATTAAATTTTGAAGGCTCTAAACTATGAAAATTTCTAAAAAAATTTCAATTTTGGTAGAAATTTAGAAAAAAATAATGAAAAATTTTAATATAATTTTGATAATTTCAATTTGGTAATATTTCGAAATCTTAAAAAAATAAAAAATTTTTTGTTTAGGTTTGGCCTTGGAAATAAGAATGTTTACTTCATTTTTCTTCTTTTAAATTTGGTCGGACTATAAGTCTATAACTAAATGTATTCCTCCTAAAGCGCCATGGCTCTCAAGTTTGTGCTTTTGAAAGCACTATTTACGCTATTATTTAAGAGCGCAAATATAGTTTTCTTAAGGTCTAAATCGATAAGAGAGTATAGTTTTCTTAAGTGGTAAAATTTTTTTAATTTTTTTTTTGTTAATAAAATCTTTCTTATTACAAAAAACAAAATAAATTTGACAAGAAGTGCCAAAAAAACATGAGCCCCACAATGGTATCTTCGGTTATCAGATGTCCAAAATTTTGGGTAAGTGATTCAAAATCCAGACACGAGACATGCTACTTTTTGCATGCTTTCTAGTGACGTGTCTCAATAATCAGCTTCCACGTTGGCTCTCAATCACGTGGCAACCAGATAGCACAGGCCGTACGGAAAATACCATATCCTCTCCGTAACAATTTCCATTTTTGTTTTCTTCTTCTCTTCTTCTTCTTCTTCTTCAACTACTTGCTTATATCTGCGAAGAAGAAAAAATAAATAAAATTTTTTAGAAAAACAAAAGAAGAAAAATCTCTTGGGTTAGTTCGAGTTTCATTCCGGGTCGTCTCAGAGCCTCTCTTTCTCTTTACTGGTAAATTTGTGTTTGTGTTTGTGTGTGTGTTTGGTTACTTATTGAAGTGCTTTTTTTCCATTACTAAAGTTTTCAATTTTTATCATCAAGCTTACTAGTGTGATTCTCGCTTGCTTGGATTAAACAACAAAGAAAGATAAAAACAGTAGTTAAAATTTTCAAACATCAATTTTCTTTTCATTTTCTATTTGGGTTCATATCTGTAAGCGTAGAAATCATTGGAAGAGAAATTTTGCCGCTAAACATAGTTTTGTATATGTCATCATGAGATATGATTTTGATGCAGTTTTGAAGCTAATCTGTTAAAATCCCACTTCCTTTTATGAACTGAAATATTCAATTTGCTACGTTTTTGTGATAAATATTATTTTGAAAATTGAGCAGTTCAAGCTTTAACTGCTGAAAGTATAGCCGTTGATCTGTTGATGTGTCTTGTGTTTAATTCTAAGCATCAGGATTCAGGGCCTTTTACTTTGATTCTGTGGAAATTGATAACATGTCAAATGTCTTCACTCTTGTTTCTTTAAATTGTCTCCAATGGGATTTGACAGTAGAAATTTGGTGGTTATGAAATTCCAACCAAAGGCTTCATAAGGATCTTGATGTAGGAAAATCAATTCTGGGTTCAAAGGAAACTAGTTTGTCAAAATCGTGTTTGCTGACAATGGATTCCAAGGCACTTCCCTGCATTTTTGGCCAAATACATGGTCCGAGATAGCGTTGTAGATGAGGAAAACACCTGCACCATACTCTTGATTTCTTCTTTTAAGCTCAACTTGAAATGACATAATCCCCCTGCAGCACTTTATTTCTGACCAGCATAGATGCCTTTTTTTCTTCAAATCTCTCTTGGTATTCAGTGACAGAACCTAATTGTTTCAGCTTGTTTTCTTCCACTAAATTTTCGAAAGTCCCCTTTGAAAAATCTCGGGCACCTATCTTCACCAAACTTTTCCCAGGTTATATTTTCTTTTCCTTCTTTGTAATCTTGAACCAGTTGTTACCCTTACTTTCAAGAATAGAGATGTTTAAAGAACTTTGTGATCATCATCCAACTGTTCCCAGCTGCCAACTGTTACTTATTCTACTGGAAAATTACTACATCGTATCTGTAAACTTAAAAATTCTCCATTCAGTTGGGTGACAGAAATCGACTTTGACCGCTGTGTATCTCAGAAATTTCAAAGCGAGATTATATTCCTGAAGCCCTTGGGAAAATGCTCACCATGTTAATGTTATTTACTATTTATATAATTAGCACTTTGATTTAATTTCATTTAGCCATTTTGAGGATTTTGGCAGATTATTGATTTGGAGCTTGTTCTTTTTATGCATATATTCATAGCAGAAAAAATGGATGAGCAAATGGGAAAAGCAAAGCCACCAGCAATTTCTTTTGAGTATGAGCTCTTTGAGGGAGACCCTGATCACCTAAGAACTGTTGTTGCTACACTCACGCCAACTGGTCCGTGGATCAATCCTGCCTCATTGAACTTTAAGCACCGAATTGGGCGAGGCCCCTTTGGCGATGTTTGGTTAGCGACTCGTCATCAGTCAGCAGATGATTATGATGAATATCATGAAATAGCTGTTAAGATGTTGCATCCTTTGAAGGAGGGAGACAGACAGAAGTTTTTGCATAAGTTTGAAAAGTTATTTTTCAAGTTCCGGAGGCTCTATGGTGTTTGTTGGCTTTATGGTATCTCAATTGTTGATGAGAAGGTGACTGCCTGGCAAATAAATTTGGAATCTTGTTTAGTCATATCTTTCTGTTTTTATTTCTAACTTTTAGATTCTTGTTTTTTTCTTTTTATCCTTTATATTTGTCCCCCATAACTCTACTATGGTTTCACTTTGATTAGCGTCATTTTAATGTATTTTCAGATCTGCATTGCTATGAAATTTTATGAGGGATCAGTTGGTGATCGAGTTGCTCGAATGAAGGGTGGAAAGTTTCAACTTGCTGATGTTTTAAGGTTATGTTATTGGGAACATATATCTTCCTTGTGAAGCATACAATTGATGTTATTGAAAGAAACCTTAACCCAAGAATGGTAATGTTTACAGGTATGGTATTGAGCTGGCAAAAGGAATCCAAGACTTGCACTCACTAGGGGTAATGGTGCTAAATCTGAAGCCTTCCAACCTTCTTTTAGATGAACATGACCAGGCAGTCCTTGGAGATTTTGGGATCCCATATCTACTTGTTGGGATTTCATTGTCTAATTCAGATATGGCTCTCAGACTTGGAACTCCAAACTACATGGCTCCAGAACAGTGGGAACCAGATGTGAGGGGTCCTATATCTTTTGAAACAGATGCATGGGGCTTTGGATGTTGCCTTATAGAGATGTTAACTGGTGTTCAACCCTGGTTTGGGAGATCAAATGAAGAAATATATCATTCAGTGGTGATCAAGCAAGAAAAGCCACCTGTTCCAAGTGGCTTGCCTGCTGCAGTTGAGCATGTTATCAATGGTTGCTTTGAGTATGATCTCCGAAATCGGCCATTAATGGAAGATATAGTACGTGCTTTTGAAAGGTATTATCTCTTGTCTCTCCTTATGTATAATCCCATTTACAATAAGCAAACCCTTTTCTCATTAAAACTTAACAACCTGAACACAAGAAACCTACGTTTACCTTTCTAGTTGACTGAGCATAGCCCTAGTTTCAGCCTTTTTAGCCTCTTATGCCAAACCTTGCCCCCTTCTTATAACTCTGGCCTGAAGTTTTACATTACCTTTAGCTATCAGTTAACCCATGATATTGGTTATATTCCTTTGTTGTTGTCCACTATTCTCTAGATCCCATTATTGTACTTCCAAACTACGAACCTTGAATCCCATTTTTACCATCCAAACCTGAACGAGTTGTTAACTGCAAGCTGTTTCTTCATATTAATTACTATTGCAGCTTCAAAGTGATGCTATCACAGAATCCATTACTTTAATTTAGTATTATGGAAAGTAACAAAATTCAGTATTTTGTTAATCTTGCCTTTTCTTCTATCGTTGCATGCTGATTGTATGCCACTGATCATGCAGCTCGCAAAATGATGTTCAAAGTGATGGAGAATGGATTGCTTTAGGGAGCAGCACAATTCCTGGAAAACTCACTAGCAGTGGTTATACTTCATGGTATCTCTTAAAAGATCATCTTCAGGTCGGAGACATAGTTCGCTCAAGAAAGCCATTAAATGCACGCAAGCCTCAAGCTATGGATGTGCCTGAAGGAACTGTAGCTGGTCTGGAGACTGATTCTGATAGAGACGGTTTTGCCCTGGTGAAGATCCCTGGAGTGCGCAACCCTGTAAGAGTACTTGTGTCAACAGTTGAGAGAGTCACATATGGCTTGGCAGTGGCTGATTGGGTGCGCTTGAAGGGTGAATATGGAATGCACTCTCCTGTTGGAATTCTTCATTCAATACAGCGTGATGGGAGTGTTGATGTTGGATTTATTGGGTTAGAGACTCTCTGGAAAGGGAAGTCATCTGACCTTGAATTGGCTGAAGGATATTATGTGGGAGAGTTTGTGAGGCTAAAGGCAAATGTTTTCTCTCCCAGATTTGAGTGGCCTCGTAAGAAGGGAGGAGCATGGGCAACTGGAAGGATCTCACAAGTCCTACCAAGTGGTTGTCTGATTGTGAAGTTCCCTGGAAGGTTGGTATTTGGACATGAATCTGGTAGAAGCTTCTTGGCAGATCCAGCTGAAGCAGAACTAGTGTCATTTGATACTTGTCCTGGTGTGGTCCAAAAATATCAGCATATTGAGGATTTTCACTGGGCGGTGAGGCCACTTGCAATTGCATTTGGTCTCTTTACAGCCATGAAAGTCAGCTTCATTGTTGGACGAAATGTAAGTGCAAGGCTGAAGTGTCGAAGAAACTCAACACGGCATGATGGCAATTGTCAGGATGGCCAGGGTGGTGGTGGCAATGCAGCTTGGCTTCCGTCACCGGTGGCAAATATTCTTTTCAAAGAAGGTGCTTCTACTGCTACTGCTAGGTAGTTTATTATTGTACGTTGTCTAGCTATGGGCAAGTTTGCTAAAACCTATCCATAGCAGAGATGAAGTATAATATCAAGCCCAAATGTACTGAGGGTTTGACTGCATATGCAGTAGGACTGCAAGATCAATTCATGGTCCTAAGCTTTCAGGCCAAAAGAAAAAATCTGTCTATAACGAGAAGACTGATGCAAGCGTGTATATATAAAGAATCTGCAATCGTTACATGCTTTCATTGTAAATATATACCTAATCTTCGGTAGAAATGGTCTCTGTTGCAGAAGTCTTGTCTTTGGTTCATGCATGCAGGAATCCATGTCGGTTCCTGTGTTTGGTCCATGTTACTCTCTTGAAACGAGTCTAGTTCGTCTTCTGATGTTCTTGTACTAATATTATGCTTATGTTCAAACTTCAGAGTTGTGGCGTTTAATTTTTTATTTTTCGTTTAATTTTTTTAAATACTAAAATAATAAAATAAAAACTATTAGCTGAAAATTGAAAAAGACATTTTGAACATAAGTACAATATCAGTGCATAAACATAAAACATAAGCAAAGAATCCTGTTTTACTCAAAAGAGGGTAAAGGCCTGGTGTTGGCTTGCATACTATTCCAGCTTGGTTTTGCTGGGGCAAAAATAAATGGAATGAAATGGAAAAGGATCTTAAAGAAAAAAAGAAGAAGAAACCATTTTCGGATTTGAATCTGGAATCCCAAAGTGTACACTGCATGTAAGATTTTCTTCTCATATTTTAGCCAATGGAAGCCAACTTTTGAATTAAAAAGCCGTCTGTTGAAAAAATTTATCAAATATATGGCCTAGCAGATCAATGTTGTTTGAGGCTTGTAGCAGTTCCTATGATAAACTCTCTGGATGCTGGCAAGTTGCAAGTTGCAACCAACTAATTATCAATTTCTATGGCAAGTTGCAGTTCCTACTGTTAATTATCAATTTAGCCCTTTCTTATGTTTCCTTCGAGTTTCAAATGATCAAAGACATATTATTGGATATAACTACGCTGTGTAACAAATTTAACGTATAAGAATATTAGTGGACAATATATTTATATTTGTGGACGTCTATTTATATTATAACACATATTTATGTTTCAGAACCTTTAAACGAGAGTCGAACTCTTTCATAGTGTTTTAAGTTTATTTATTCATTGCCACCCCTCTTTACAACTTACAACTAATTTTTAATTTTTTGTTAAAGGTTTAACAGTTTGAAAAGAAGTGGAAAAAATGTTAGGGGTAAAAACGCAAGAAAAAGGGTGGTTGGGGGGTAATAAATAGAAAAAAAGTTGGGACGATTAGAGAACTCTGAAAGTAGGTAGGGGTTTAAATTGATATTTTGTTTTTCCCTCCGGTTAGAAGGCAGTTACAATTACACCTCAGTTTCCCGGCTAAGGAAAAAGAGAGGGAAAATCCAAAAAAGCCATCAACGTAGAGAGATCAGAGAATCACAGAACAGAAAAGGAACAATGAAGGGGATTCGAATGCCATCTCAATCCTCCATGTAAGTACTTCTGTCACCTCCTACTTTTCGTTCTGTTTAGTTCATGAGAAATGAGAAAACAGGACATGGGACTGACTGAGTGAATATTTACTTGTAAGGTCTCAAACATAATCAATCATTCCATGAACTTTCTCTGTTTGGTTGCTGAGAAAATAATTCAACACAGAGAAAATGTGGGGTTAGTGAGAACCCAGACGTTCTTTCTAGTTTTCTTGATGAAAGGGGAAATGGGCATGCGTTAAATTTTGGGCCCATTTGGTTGCCAAGAAAACAAAAGAATGAAGAATCAGAAATCCTGAGTTTTCTTTTCTTTTCCTTCATTTTCTTGGTACAAATATAATAAGGGAATTTTTACAGGAAATACTCTAATGGAGATGAATATGAACTGCAAGGAGAAAAGGAAGTATTGTTAAGGAGAGACCAAAAAGAAGGTGCTTATGCAATTGATGATGACATAGCAGAGAAGTTTCAGTGCATGGTTCTTCACAAGCGAGACACCAATAAACGAGGTAGATGATCCTGAAACTTATGTTCAATTTTCTCCGATTTCCTGGGAAAATGAGATATTAAGATATGCTTTCTTTCAATCTTTATCTGAGTATTAGGAAATTGGATATTCTTTATTTCAGTGACTATTTAGTGCAAATTGTGGTAAGTTGGAAATATTGTTGAAACTTGAAAGCTCACAATCAGTTGTTAGAAAAACTGTTCAATATGAGTCTATTGATCGGTAACTGATATCAAGTGAAGATTTTTGCAACATGTTTCCAATCAGACGACAAATTCATATACCAAACTCTTTCTCAATGTTAGTACTTGTAGTATTATTGGGGAGAGTCTAGAGCCAAAATGATGCATGACCATGACCACATGCATTTTCCACTAAATGATGCATTCTATTTGTTTGTGTGTTTAAACCAATGAAGGCTGTTCTTTTTCTTTGGTCTATCTTCTGTGGATCCAGCAAGCTAGCTTGCATGATGACATAATATATATATATATATGTGTTTATTTACATGGTTTTCAGGTGAAGAGATCTCCTTTGAGAAGAATGGTCTGTGGAGGCAAGAGCAGAGGGGGAGAGTTGCAAGGCTAGAGAAAATGCTCAAGGTAAGGTGGGAACTTGAGGAACTAGTTGAAGAACAACTGAACAGGTTCCATGCCCACTACAACAATGATATGATCCCAACCTGGCTCAAGGACATTGCCCAAATCCTCATGCCCAACTGGGCTCTGCCGGATGAGCTGGCCTCAACAGCTTGGCTTGGCGATTGGCGGCCCTCTGCCATTCTGGAGCTTGTACGTGGCTTGTCCACCACATCAATATCCTCGTCGTCCTCTTTCCTAAACTCTGTTAGCACCGAGCAACTCTTATCGCAGTTCATTCATGAGATTCGGATTGAAGAGGCCGTAATTGATGAGGAAATGGCTGAGATTCAATCAACATGTATTCTTTACCTTCCATTTGCTCAGATTAACATTCAATCAGGTGGAGCCTTGGCTTGTGTTCAGTCTGAGTTCAAGAAGATCGAAAGAGTGATCATAAAAGCTCAACAACTCAGGTTTATTTGCTTTCCTTTAATCTTTTACTGAGTTTGTTAACTGTTATAACTTCAAGAAGTTGTTGACAATTTAGTACCATATCAGGTCTAGTAAAAAACACGTGACAGAACACCTGTGCTAGCTATAAGCGTTTTGCATGCTATCTTTGTTAGTTTGTTTTTGTGTCTTGGCTTTCCCCCTTTGTATACCTAATAACTATATCCCCCTCAAAGAAATCAAGCAAAATGGAACTATAACTAGGTACCATATATGTGATGCTGTGTAACAGGTTCAAGGCACTGGAACTGGTGTTGAAGAAGGTGCTGAATGAAACCGATGCAGCAGAGTTCTTAGTGGCATTTGAGGGGATTCAAGATGCAATTCACCAATTTGCAGTAAGCCAGAGGTTCCAAAAGGGTCCCATCACAATTCCTGTCAAGGCCTTGGGGTCTAGTTGAGACCAAATATTGGTGTGGAACTTGCTACCCAAATCAGAAATATCCAATGAAAGAAGAGATAACAGATCTTTCCAACTTACAATTTTTACATTGCTGATGTATGAATTATGTCTTGTCATGGTGTCTGCTTTGATGAAAATCTATTAGCTGGGCAAAACTTCTGTGGGACATTACTGTGTTGTCTGAGCATCATGTGTAGGGAACTCAGAACAGAATGCATTCTGATTCATTGAAATTTGTGAATGTAAAATTTTACTGAATGGAGTTGAGTTTGTAATAGCAAAATAGATTGGTTATGTATGCGACCAATTTGGTGAATGGTATAGTTTAGTGCTGTGAATAATATAGGAAGGAATTTTAATAACGTTTGCAAATTTAGCATGAGGCTGCAAGTAGTATACCAAATTTAGCCTGACAAATTGCTGGGTTTTAAAACATTTGCTAACAAATATTTGTTGATAAAAAGCAGGTTGTATGGGCCAAATACTTTTAGATTATGAGAGTACTGAAAATTGTCTTGCCTGTATAAATAAGGAAAAGCATGGGTTATTAGTGAATTTGGAATAATTGCTAATACAATATGGGCTGGCCAACTTCCTTACATTCCTTGTTTGGTATGAATATGCATCTTTCCTTTTTTCTTTTTTTTTTGGGTTCAAATTTCAAATTTAAAATCACTTTTAAATGTGTTTACTCATTTAAGACTTGGCCGTTGGAAATCATATTGTCTCATAGCCTTTGTATAAGCAATAGAAAATTACTTGGGTGCTTGCATAGAAAGAGTGATTACTTGTTACAACACAACCACAATTTGATAATATCATAGTTCTAAATAATATCACTCTTGCATAGAAAGAGTGAAAATTGCTGCTTGTTAGGAGGCACGCATTACCATGCATGTGTGATTCTCAATTGTTGATTGTTGTGAATTTCATAATGATCTACAATAATTTATCAGTACATATGAAAATACAAAACATGTCGTAAACGATGTAATCAACTAAATAAAAATTGAGAACTTGTAATTCTAGTGATTAAAAATATTTACCTTACACATGATGTTTTGAGTTTGAAATTTCACTCACTTGCATTTGATAAGAAAAAAAAAAAACCAATTTGATCAATGAGTATGATACAGGGACCAACAAGATGTCACAAAATGTGCTTATAAAAAACATTTCAGAAAATGTGGTCAACGATTAGGTCAATAATGGGATATCTTTATAGTTTATAATCATGGAATTAAATTTCGAATTTTTTTTAAATCTTCATATTTTTGAACCTAAAATCTTAAATTTAATTCTTTATTTCTAATTAGCTCTGAAATTTTTAATACAATGGTCTAACGTCCATAATCAATTTGCTAACATATCCCGAAAATTTAAAAGGCTTTTGCCCAAGAACGCGCGAAGATTGGAGCGTGCAGTATCACCTCCTCGACCGTCTTTCTCTCCCACCACCACTCAAATTATATAAAAAGAAAAAGTTCCATGGCATTCCAAAGGCCAAAACCAAACGCAACACCAACACGAAACCTAACCCCCAAACAAAAACCCCCCATACCTACACTGTATCCCTCTCCCTCTCTCTCTCTCTCACATCAATTCGCCCCCAATTCCTCAAAACCCTAACCCTAATCAATCGGATTCAATAGGCAGTCTGGTCGATTGGTTGGAATTGAGAGCCGCGAGAGAGAGAGAGCGCGAGAGATGTCTGCAGCAGTGTGTGGAAGCAAGAGGTCCTTCTTCGAAGAGCTTCCTCCATCGCCTCCTCTGTCCAAGAGGCTTCGCTGCTCTTCTTCCACCTCTCCCATTCGATTCTCTGCCCCCTATCTTCTCGATCAGCTACGCGCTCTCTTCCCTCACATGGACCCCCAGGTATGTATAGATGTGGTCATGTCTCTTGGGTTTTTATTGGATGTTGTATTTGGCTTTGGATTCTCATTGTATGTTTGGTTGCTTAGAAAATAGGGTAACATTAGAATTTTGGGCTCTGTGTAAATTGTTTTTTTTTTTTTTTAATTTCACGGAAATGAAAGACGATTTTTTCTCCAAATCTTATTTTGATTTTAAATTTTTAATGAATATTAGTATATTTTGAATGTATTGGGAAACTGATAATGGATAGTGGCTTTGACAATTTTGGTTCTTTTAGCTTCTTGAGAGAGCATTGGAAGATTGTGGCCATGATTTAGATGCTGCCATCAAGAGCCTGAATGAGCTTTGTCTAGGATCTGCAGAGAGAAATTCCGGTTCGGCTGAAGAACCAGATGAAACTATAGATAAAGGTATAATGTTTCCTTCTTTAGTGATTTACTGGAATAACTTTTACTTTTCTTTTTCCTTGCTATTTTTATTTTGGAACTTAAGTGTTGGATAGGACTTCACTGATGATGTATGAGGCTTGCAATTATATCCATTGTTACTTGTGTGGGGGATGGTATTAAAGGTCTGTAATGAATCGTGATGGTCAGAAAACTAAATTATTTAACATGTTATTGATATGGTTGTATTGCATGTTATTGATATGATTGTATTATTTGTATTAAGTGGTTTCTGGATACAGTTTCATCTCTTGTAGATATGGATTATTGCTTTTGTGTGTATGGATGTTTTAAGGGGTACTTATTATGAGTACTAAATCGTGTTAACCAGTTCTGTCTTATATTTCTCTCTCATTGATCCTAGTGGTCTCCAGTGGACTAGGGAAGGGAGTTTCTCAGTTGAGGAGAGGCACATTCACTCAAAAACAACAATCTTAGGTCATTATGAAAAAAATTCTTAACTTTTTGCTACAATGTAAAAATATTCTAATGTTTCATATTGTCATAATTTGCAGCCCAAAATATAATAAAGAAAAAGGCCATAGGAAAATGTGTTCTGTTACTGTTATGTCACCTTATTCCTTAAGTTCCTTAACAGATCATTGATACCTGAATTATTCTTTCAAGTAAGACAATTCAGTAATCATAAGTGTTCTTTTATCAATTATCGTAGAGTTTCAATTTTACTTTGTGGTGAAGCTATGCTTCAAGCTGCAGTTATGTGGAGATTGGTGTTTTTTTTTTTACCCCCTGTGAGAGAGAGAGGGTATTTTTCATGAGTAACAATTTCATAGTTATATGCTACCCTATCAGGTACTAATGATGAACCAGCAGCTGCTTCTGAAAATCAATCAGTTCCAAGCAACCTTCCTGTAGATGGTGCAGAATGGGTTGAATTGTTTGTCAGGGAAATGATGAGTGCCACTAGTGTGGATGATGCTAGGGCTCGTGCTGCAAAAGTGCTAGAGGTTTTGGAGAAATCCATCAGTGCACGTGCTGGTGCTGAGGCAGCCCAAAGTTTTCAAAAGGTGGGCCTTAATTTTTTTCTGGTTCTGGTATAGAGCGCTTTGAATTTGATTCTTGGGGGACATTCATGCTATTTTTTCATACCTGTAGCTTTCAGATAAACAGGTGGGATAGATTTTGGAGAAAGAACTTTAAAATGACCCATGGTGGACATTTTTGTAGTTAGGGGTGCTAGTATGAGGGATGATACAAGTTTTTTTTAATAATGATTCTTTTTTATTCCAATAATGTGTTTATGGTTTTATGATTATCAGGAAAATATGCTGCTGAAAGAACAAATTGAAGGACTGATAAGGGAGAATACCATTCTCAAACGTGCTGTGTCTATCCAGCATGAACGTCAAAAAGAGTACGAGGAAAAGAACCAAGAATTCCAGCATCTGAAGCAGTTGGTGTCTCAATATCAGGACCAGTTGAGAACACTTGAGGTCAGAATCAGAACTTGCTAGCTAGAGAACATCAGTCTTGTTTCTAGCTTACCAAGCAATCATGATGCATTGTATATTTGGATCTTGTTTTTAAGTTTTTAACTTTGTAGAAATTCTTTTTTTGGCATGCTAGCTAACTAGTTTTTTGCTTTTGTGGTTGGTTTACAGATTAACAACTATGCGCTGACAATGCATCTGAAGCAGGCTCAGCAAAGCAACTCAATCCCTGGACGTTTCCATCCTGATGTCTTCTAAAAATAAAAAAATAAATAAATTTAGCATTTGGTTGATAGTCAGCAATGCATGCTGTGTCTCGTGAGCCCTTTTCATGTTGTCTGTTGAAGTAGCGTTTGTAGATTTGAGGCTTCTTTATTTCTATAATGTTCCCAGTTCAGGTCAGTGGGAATTGTCAATCAGTTGTGGAATTGTGTAACTGAATTCTTTTGAGTTATATTGGTGAATTTGTATTTGACATCTGTCTTGCTTCTAAAAGATGGAATTTGACATAAAAATGAGAACAAGAAGGGACGGGGCCATGGCCTCTGCAAGCTTTTGAAAAAAAAAAATGTTAAAAAGTCTTCTCTAAGTTCTCATGAAGATTACAGAGATTCTCTAAATTGGAATTCTCATTAAAGTAAATCCAATACCATAATTCAAACCACACAACATTTGGATACTTGATCTTTATAATTATATGTAATATATGGAAAAAATGGATGATTAAAGAGTTGGTTCAAGAATCAGATAGGAAGCTAAATTGCTCTTTTGTTAATCTATTTTTCAATTGTTTGCTTATCCCGGGAATTTCTGGCTCCACTTCTGTGTACATTCTGCATGAATATATGTCATGGTGTTGAAGGGAGAAAGTTCACTCACAACAACCTTTTGACATTTTAACTTTTATGTGACAAATAATAAAAGATGAACATGGACCAATAAAATCTTGCTTAAAAACAATAAAAATTAAGCATTGGTTTTTGTATGTAAAGGTAAAAAAATCAAATGTATTCAAGTATGGGTTTTTGGAACGTATTAATATTAATAAGTTAGACTCATACCTTGAGTTCTTTCTGGTTTATATTTCCTATGAAAAGTTTCTCTCTTTCAACTTGAGATCTCTTTAAAATTAGAGAGATACTACTAGATCACAAATTAATTGTTAAAAATATAAATCTTGCTGTACACTTCACCTTATATGTTTTATATATAACATGTTTACTAATTTAGATGATAGAATAAAGCATACGGTACACCTGATTATTAACTATCACAGCATGCTAGGCTATAGCCATAATGCAAAAAATACGCCACATCCGAATCTCAACCACAACCTCTGCGCAGTCAAGGCCTTTGTTATGACCTTCAGAGGGTTACTTCAACCTCGACTTCTACTCAATCAAGACCTCTTATGTTCGAAACTCTCAGGTCTAGGGGCTTGTTTATACTCGGGTCAGAGTGCTGAAATGAAAAATGAGATAGATTATCAGGTCTCACCAGACTAAATGTTTTCAACTCCCAACCCAAAGGATCTAGCTCGACTTGAGAGCTGGGGGACTTCTATTTGTAGATAAATTCATCAGTCTGATTCGACCAATGACAAATTGTCACGTAACCTAACCAAGCATCCTATTTGGCATGTTGACTTGTCAACATAGGAAGAACGAGTTAGCATAGAAAACTAGGCTCCAAACCAACCACCAAATGACATCTTGGGCCATATATTGGGCCCTGTGATAAGGAGTTTGAAGATGGAGGCCCATTTGAAGATTGATGAAACATCAAAGCTCTTAAGAGAAGAAGCCCATCAGCTGCTTATATGCAAGGCCCAATTGCCCACTTGGCCCAATGGTCCTTCTACTACCTTATATAAAGACCTTTCCCCTTAATAGGAGGCTGATTTCATTGATATTTTGACATCATTTCAATGGATTTTCACAAGCCAAATTTTGTAGTGCTTCCATACAGATGTAATCTCTCTAAATAGATAAAAATGATATAGCCTAACTTGGGTGAACTACATAAATCTCTTGTGTTCTTGATCTCTATTTTTCTATGCCTACAATCTATTTTTTATGTTGATGTACAGTTTTTTGCATCAACACATCTGTCTGAACATAACGTGCTCTTTAATATACTTCGCCGAAAGCATGGTTCACTTTAGTCGTCCTCTTTCCCAAACTCTATTGGCATCGAGCATCTCTTGTCGCAGTTCATTCATGAGATTCGGATTAAAGAGGCAATAATTGCTGAGAAAATGGCTGATGAGATTCAATTTACATTCCATTTGCTCCAATCAACATGCAGTCAGGTGGAGCCTTGGGTAGTGTTCTATTCTAATGCCCTTTGTGGGTGCATTCGGATCCCCTTTGTATCTTTAATAAATATATATCCCCCTCATAGAAACAAAGGTAAATGCAAGTATATGCAACTATAAGTCTATAACTAAGTACCAGATATATTTAGATTATGAGAGTACTGAAAAATATATTAAATTGCTTGTATGAATGTGATGGGAAAAATTGGATCATGAGAGAATTTGGAACAAATGCTACAATGTTTTTTTTATTTTATTTAATATGAACGACGTCGTATGTGATCTAACCCTGGCTTCATGTCCAAGTTTCCTAAAAAAAACTGGCTTGCCTATTCCTAGCGCGAACAAAACCCAACCTTCTCCACAAGAGGTCCTTGTTTGAAGAGCGAGCTTAATTTCTCCATCGCCTCCTCTCTCTAAAACGCTTCGCTGCTATTCTTCTTCCACCTCTCCCATTTGATTCTCTGCAGCTGCTGTTGTTGAGAATCCATTAGTTCCAGGCAACTACCTTCCTGTAGATGGTGTAGAATGGGTTGAATTGTTTGTCAGGGAGATGATGAGTGCCACAACTTTGGATGATGCTAAGGCCCATGCTGAAAAAGTGCTAGAGGTTTTCGATAAATCCATCAGTGCTCGTGCTCGTGCTCGTGTTCGTGCTGAGGAAGCCCAAAGTTTTCAAAAAGAAAAATAATATGCTGCTTAAAGGGCTGTGTATATTCAGCATGAACATCAAAAAGAGTACTACGAGAAAAAGAACCGAGAATTCCAGTATTTGAAGGAGTTGGTGTCTCAATATCAGGGGCAGTTGAGAACGAACACTTGAGGTGAACAACTATGCCCTCACAATGCATCTCAAGCAGGCTCATCAGGAAAGCAACTCCATCCCTGGACGTTTCCATGTCTTTCTTATAAGTTTCAGCAATTTTTTTTTTTATACTTTTTAGTGAGCTTTTTATTTTGGTCCAAACTGAAGATGACTTTCATTTAAAAATATATTTCAAGTATTTGTGTACTATTGTCATTTGTTACTTTTTACTTGTTTGTGGGTAGCCTATTACACGTAATTTAGTGAGAGCCACATAGTTATAGTTAAAGTTGGTTTTTTTACCCTTAATTGAGTCATCACAAAATTTTACGATGTCGAATCTCCATTACATTCTATTACATTTTTTGTAAAAAGTTTGAACATTTTATCCTTTTCATGTTAATTTAATACTTTTAGACACCGTCACCAAAATTTGACATATTGAAAAACAACCCAAACTTGAAGAAGAAGAGATTAAACACCCTGAATGTAGAGCCAGCTTCAATTTTTAGTTTAGGTGGTGATTGAAATGAAAATGTGTGCAAAATTAAGGTGGATAAAATATAAAAAAACTTTTAAAGTTTTTAAAAATCTCACTATCTATGCTTTTAAACCCCTCACAAACCCATAACACATCACAACCAATATCTTTGCTTTGAAGGATCCATATGTCGAGTTATTTTTAGGCGTATAAAATGGTTCCATAAAAGTTTCTCTTCAAACTTGAAAGTTCTTTAATATTATGAAGATTATATCACTAGACCACAAGTTAGTTAGTATGAAATTATGAATAGACTTTTAATTTAAATTTTGAAAAGCATACTTTTTTCTATCGCTATTTTTCCTCCAAAAAATAAAGAAAAGGTGATGAAGGGGAAAAGAAAAAAAAGAAGCATAAATTTAATTTAAAACGTGATGCATGAATGGAATTATGGAATTAAGTGAGTAGTGACACCACACACACATCCTTCGTAATTGTATTCCAAGGTCTGGTCAGTGGCCACTTCACCACCATTCCCTTCCATCCATATAAAACCCGAAACCTTCTTCACTTCCCCACTCTCTCTCTATCAATCTCTCTGTCCAACCCAACCCAACACTAACAGCATTCAGTAATCAGCCATGGACAATATACCAAGCACCTTCACTTCATCTTAAAAACTGATTCATCAAAACTTCAATGGCCGCCGCCACATCTCTTTCTCTCCTCCCCTCCTCATCTCCACACCTTCTCTTCCCACCTTCTTCTTCTTCTTCTTGTTCTTCCTTTTTATGTGGTGGGACCCACTTAAGGACCCATAGGAGCCTCGTTTCTCTTAATTCATGGCCGTCTTCTTCTTCTTCGTTTTCTTCTTCTTGGAAATTGAACACGAAACGCAGCGTTGGGGTAGTATTTGCTGCTTCTGGGGATTACTATGCCACTCTTGGGGTTCCCAAATCGGCCACTGGCAAGGAAATCAAAACCGCTTATCGAAGATTAGCTCGCGAGGTACTTTTTGTCACACCGTCGTTTAATTACATTACATTTTTTTTTTTTTGAAATTTGTATTCATGAATTGTAAATACCTGAATTTTTGTAGAATAGTAGTGAAATTTCAATTATGGGTTGTATGTAACTATAGGCATTTTCTCAGCAGCCAAACAG
Organism: Purshia tridentata; assembly: GCA_003254885.1. Taxonomy (NCBI): domain Eukaryota; kingdom Viridiplantae; phylum Streptophyta; class Magnoliopsida; order Rosales; family Rosaceae; genus Purshia; species Purshia tridentata. The sequence goes on from QANT01006595.1 coordinate 41,044, forward strand.
CTGATGACTTGCAATCTTATAATAAAATATGAATGACAACAACGAAACCCATCATTGACGTCCACTTGGCAAATAATACTTCCCTAACCACTTGAGCTCTTTTGGGTATAACAAGAATTTGTAAGTAACTTATTGGGGTGTCAGATTTTCTAGCTTCAATTTTAGTTTCTACTTTTCTGTTAAAGTAGTAATTAGCAAAACCTTTGGGGCTAGCCTAAGTGGTGAGGGAAGGTGGGATAATGGATTAGAATTGGTCAAGGGTTCGATTCCCTCTAATGTAACAAAAGAAAACGTAGTATTTAGCTTTAGAACCATACATCTTGTAACTTTGTATGGAATCCTGACCGACCTTTTATGTATTCTTTTGCTCTCAAGTACCACCCTGATGTCAACAAGCAACCTGGAGCAACTGAAAAGTTTAAAGAGATCAGTGCTGCATATGAGGTATGAATCTATTTTTCTTTATCTCGTCTTTACTAAACACTATGTTTGTTGCTTCTCTATAGCAAGCAATGCAATTAATACTATATGATTGGTTTTACAGTTCATGCAGTTTTATTAAAACACATAAGTGGGTGCATTCTATTGGGTATATTCATAGTACTTGTTATTTAATTTATATTTACTGACATAAGTTGGTTAAAATGCACAAAAAATACATTTACAGAATAAAAGAAATATAAAAATTCAATCAAATCCTCTTATGTATCATATGTGGATTGTTATCTTGTAGGAGTTTTTGCCTTGAAAACTTGTATTTCTTGGTATTTCACTTGTTTCCGTATTTTGAAAATTATAAACTCCTTCTTTAATCTGTTGCCTGATATTCTATTTTGTAAATGTGGTTCACCTTTTGTCTTTCCTACAAAGTTTCCCCTTTAAATTATATAGGAGGTATTGTGAACAGAAAAACAGTAAAAACATATGATGAATATCTCTAAGTTAGACAATCAATCAGTGAGCAATGTTCTTCTAAACTTGTGCCTATAGTGGTGGCAATAGTCTAACCTACCTTAGTTAATTACATTAGCACCTATGCTTATCATCTTTCCAAGCATAACCTCCACCTCTATCCATGGCATCACCAATAGCACATTCAGATTGTAGTTCTGGATTTTCCTTCCTTTACAGGGTTGTAAGTTTGAAACATGCATACAATCATATAGTTTTTCAATCATTTTCATTGGATTTTTTGTTATCTTTTCCGATGTAGGGAATATTATTCTCCCATGACGTACATTATGTTGCTCATTTTTTCTTCACATTTATAAACTTGTCTTTTGAATTCTGAAGTATAACAATGTCAGGTGCTATCAGATGAAAAGAAGCGAGCAATATATGATAAATATGGTGAAGCTGGAGTTAAGAGCACTGTTGGGGGCCCTTCAAGTGCCTATACGGTAGTGGATGTAGTTGCAGATTTTTTTTGCTAATATCAACTAAATAAGAAATGTGAAAAGGTGGCAGTTGGTTGATGCATGTACAAACTTGCATGCCTATATCATTGCACACCATGCAGTATCCAGTTGTTGGATTTATTCTTGTTTGCATTTGCATTGTTTTAATAGTTGCTATTCTTGTTGGGATCGTACGTTCAGTGGTTGCGTTCTCTTCGATGGCTGGTAGAGTGTATATATCTTAGTAGCATATGTTGATCACCTGAATTGCATGCCTAGTTTTCCTTTCATCTGTAATCGTGGGAGAGGTAATGTTCTCCCAGTTTGCTTATGCAATTTCCTATTTTCTCATGAAAATGATTATTTCTTGGAAAGGTTTTGAAATCTGAAAAACCTGTTTTGGGATGTTTTTGTTAATCTGAGTTCTTTGCTGTATGTTGAATTTAATTAAATACTATGTTCTTATTCTTCAACATGGCTAAAAGTCGGTATTTGTTTTGGTTATTATTAGGTACCTGAATAGACCTGTATAAGCCAGTATGGAGCTGTGCAAGGATTCTGTAATTGTTTTCTTAAAGCTAATACTTATTAAAAGTTTAAAACTTACAAAATTTTTACTCATATTTTGTTGCAGACCAATCCTTTTGATTTATTTGAGACATTTTTTGGGTCGAATGTGATGGATCCTGGTTTTAGAACACGCCGTCGTAGTACTGTTACTAAGGGTGAAGATATACGGTGAGTCATAATGTTGCAGACAGATGCTGGTTCTTGATTACCACCCTTTTTCTCTTAAGTGCAATTATATTCACTTGATGCTTGAGAAATTATATGTAAAATAAGTTTCTGTGTTCATATTGTGTTACCTGACTATGTCCATACAGATTTTTTGCTTAGTAAGGAAGTTTTCTAATAAGTTTTTGATTAGTTGCATTTGAAGTTGGCTTGTCAAGTTGTCATAATATAAATTCGACTTAGCATTGATGAGATGTCTTTGTTTTTACTACTAACTTTTTTTACGATGATGAAATATTAAGGGATTCTTATTCTAATTCAATTCCTTTTAGTTAATTTTATTTCCTCATTTTAGTACATTATCTTTACCGTGTTAAACATGAGGCTAAGTTAGAAGATTGGGTCTTCTCAAAAAGTTAGGAGGATTATGTCATACTCAGGGATGCCTGATAAGTGATTTTTTTGTCTAGGCAGACATGAAGCTAAGCAATGTTTAAGAAAAAGAGATTGAAATTAATTGATTGTTGAGAAGATTATTTTTATGTGAATCTATATTTTCTTGGGTTGCTTAGGTTGGTTTTGAGTAGTTTGCAATAGTCAGTAGCACAATTGTTTAATGTCCTTTATTAACCTTATTTGAAAATGTGCCTTGTCAGTATCCCGATAAAGAATATTAGGGCCTCACTGCTACTTGCTCTCATATATAATCTCTTACTACCATGTCTTACTGTTTGCAACATGTTATATTCCAATACTGATTTGTGGTGATTTGTCTTCACTGTCTTAGAAAATTTCTTCCTTCTCCTATTGTTCAGTTATTGTTGTGATACAAAATGAATATACCATGGACGAGTTAGTTGACTCCTGGTCCAAATATGTTCAGTTATGACATCACTTTAGAATTTTCTGAGGCTATATTTGGAGTGGAAAAAGAATTTGAACTTTCCCATCTGGAAACATGTGAAGTTTGCACTGGAACTGGAGGAAAAATTGGCTCCAAAATGAGGATATGTTCTACTTGTGGTGGGAGGGGTCAAGTTATGAGAACAGAGCAGACACCTTTTGGTTTGTTTTCCCAGGTAACTTTGTGCTTCTGGTTTCTCACTGTTAAGTACATTTGCATATCAAGTCAAAATCAGAAAAAATTCATGTAGTGTGATATGTGCTTATAGTACAGTTTTCATGCTTCTTTCTCTTAATGTTTTCACTGCTTAATTATTGGTTTAGAAATTTATCCAGTTTGTAAACATATTGTATGCACCTCAAATTATTCTCATGACTGATTGGAGTTCTGAAGAGTAGCTTGACTTTTAGGATTACCTTGCAATATAATGCAGGAAAAAAACAATATAATTTTGGCTTGTTGTTTGTTGATAAGTTTGATGTTTTTTTGTTGATTTAGACTATTCCCTTTTATTTGATCAGCACGAGGATGTTAATCCTGAAAGTGTAAACTGCAATTGGGACCAAATTTCATTATTTGGATAGTCAATGTTTTAAAGCATGTGCCTAAGTGAACCTCTGCCTTTTATACGATGGCATAGGTTACACTTGCCATGTATTGTCACCAAGTCTACTGTTAAAATGTATTTATGTTAGAGATTTTTGTTCTTCAATTCTTTCATTGAGTGGAATGGCCAGAGTGACTTCTAGAAAATGCATCCTACTATGAGTGTGTAGAGGAACCGTCTTGCGTCTTGCCACAGCTATTTAATCGCTTCCTTGGCTGTTATGGGTGGCTCATCCCAATGAATGTGGCAGAAATAATTGAAGTTCTTGTCGCAGCTGTTCCAAAAAATGATGAACTATACTTTGCTCGTATATTTGTTCGCAGTTGCAGAACAGGGTTCATAAATTGAGTAAATCTGGATTAGTGTTTTGAGTTCTGTCATCAGACGAGAAATTACAAAATGGTTATGTTTGTCTGTTAGATAGCACCAATTGGGGATAAGATGATGAATACATCACTTAGGAATGATGTGGTTCACTTAGAAGGTGCTGTCATGTGAAGGGCATAAAATGATTTCAGGTAGTGAAAAATGACATAATGGCCAATTCTTTACCTCTTAAATGGAGCTGATTGCTCAAGTTGTTGAGGTCTACATGTTCATGAATCTGATGGTAAATTTAATATATTCCCCAAGTAGTTATGGCTAAGGGCTTAGTTTTAAGTTGACATTGCTTCACTCAGTTATTGGCACTTCATCTTCAGTGCAAAACTAGTTATATAATGGTTGACTTTTGAGTTATATTTCTGTTCATGTTAGGTTTCTGTATGTCCAAATTGTGGTGGAGATGGTGAAGTCATTTCTGAATATTGTCGGAAGTGTTCTGGTGAAGGACGTGTTCGTGTTAAGAAAAACATTAAAGTTAAAGTTCCTCCGGGTGTTAGCACTGGTAGCATTCTCAGAGTTGCTGGAGAGGGAGATGCTGGACCGAGAGGGTAGGTGGTTGAATTTTCTTTTGGTTTTTCACCTTCATTACAAAGTCTCTTTGGTAATCATTGAATAAAGTTTCGAGTTATATTCTTTGTTTATGTGCTAAGGTAGATATTGCACTATTTATATGAATAGTGAATCTATGCGTCATATTATTTATGATCTGTATGTTCTTATCATTCATACTTTTCAAGTATATAAAAGGCTCCATATTTTATATTTACAACTAGAAATTTTTCACACAGACTTTCTTTGGTTGTGTTGATATTAGATTATCTTCTTTATGGGAGCACTATATATATGCTACAAAGTTTGTAAATGACTTATCAGTTGAAATCAAGGAGTTAAATTTCGAAAATTTCGGCGAAATTTTCGTTTTTGGAGGGTGTTGAAACGAAACCACCATCTCATGTGTTTTTCGTTTAAATTTCGGACATTTCGCCAAAAAATGTCCGAAATTTCGAAAAAACCCGAAATTTGGCGAAATTTGGACTGGGTTTAACGTGGAGAAGAGGTTGAAGTTGGATTTTCAGTTGCTGGTGGGTTTCGGGGCAG